>PVIU01015427.1:0-48280 GCA_004026605.1 Ondatra zibethicus | reverse complement strand
TCCCTCACTGGGGGATTCTAGTCAGGCCTAATAACGGGTGCTTTTACCCACTGAGCTATCTCTCAGGTCCTTCACCTTATTTCTTGGTGAAGGGTCTCTCACTTAACCTAAGGCTTGTCAGCTTGACTAGAGTGGCTAGCCAGAGCTCCTCCTGACTGCCTCTCCAGTGCTTCACATTACAAGTGTGTGCTTCTCTGTGTGACTTTTTATGTAGGCTCTTGGGGATTGAACTTGGGTCCTCAGGCTCGTGCAGCCAGCTCTTTACTTGGAGCCATCTCCCAGGTTTCATAAATCAGCAGACTTTATGGAAAGTATACCTCCCTCCCATACTGTGTTATGTCCCCCTCAACCCCTGTGCTTTAAGTCTTCCAGGACAAAACCACTGCCTTCACCAGAGCAGAGAGAGCCCTGCTGTAGACACTCTTGGTTGTCAGAACTCAGAGATAACCTCAGATCTTCCCAGCACTTCCAGCCCACCCATCAGCTCTGCAGACAAGAGGTATGACAGTCTCTCCTGCAGGGGCAAAGTTCTTAAAATACACCTGTGTGTGTGTCTGTGTGTGTCACATGCACACCTGTCTCTATGCAACGTACGTATGCATCTACACACATAGACGTGCATGCCCACCCACCATACATTCATCTAGTCGATTCTGTGTCTGTGGAGAACTCAAACAGACATATTAAAGTTCCCAGCCATGAGCTCCCAATAGACTCAGACTGGGCCACGGTGATTCCAAACATAGCAGACACAGAGGAGAATTTGGAGGCCATATCAGATAGTTTTCACTGCTGTGCCAAAATCCCCAATAAAAGCAACTTCCTGATTCACGTTTGAGGGTACAGCCCATAGTGGCAGGGAAGGCACAGCGGCAGGAGCACGAGGCAGCTGGTCACACTGCATCTGCACTCAGGAAGCAGAGAGAGCTGGGTGCTGATCCTCAGCTCACTTTCTCCTTTTTCTTTAGTTCCCATATTCTGGGTGGGGTCCTCAGTGAAGTCAATCTAGATACTTCCTCGCAGAGATGCCCAGAGGTGTGTCCCCTAGGTGATTCCAGATTCTGTCAAGTTGACAGACAATAGAGACCGTTACAGCGATCCTCCCCATGGGCGGGGCTGCATAGCCAGCTCCTGACAGGGGGAAAGCTTGCAACATAATCATGGATGGTGAGTCCAATGTGAGGGGTGGGGTGAGGGTAGCTACAAGCCAAGGGTGTGGCCAGAGCTGTCTTCAGCAGCCACAGCTAAGTCACCTCCCAGAGCTCGTTCAGGGGTCTGTGGGTTGCCAGGTGTGTCTCTACAACCTGGATCAGGGAAGACGTTATTTGGAAGTTCCACTGGATTAGCCCGTCTCAGGCTGCTCATCAGATAGCTTGGGTCTTATCCACATGATCCCTCAAGCAGCCTGAGTTTGGTCACCGCATGGCATCTGGGGTCTGAAAAAGGCACCCCTGTGAAGTCAGGGTCCACCTCTGGGAGTTACACAGAATCACTTTTGCTGGTCAAAGCTAACCTCAGGTACATCAGGATTCGGGATGGGAGAGTGAGCAAGAGTGGAAATACCAGGCGGCCTGGCTCAGAGTGGGTGGCGCTCTGCTAAAATCTGCCCATCTCAAAAGAAAGTTCAACTTTAAAGACACTGCCAAGACACAATTAAACATCCCCTGGCAAATTTGGTTTACAAGGCAGAAATTTGGAGTGGAACTGTCCATACGAAACCTCCTGTGTCCTCAGTGTTGCCTCGCTGACTGTCCTGATTTCAAAGCCAGTCCGTCCACCCTGAAGTGTGTGTCGGTGCTGTCTTTCTTTTCCCTGGCTTAGTAATATTTCCATGGTGTGACTGTCCTAGAATGCACCCATTCACACTTCCGTTTGGTGGACATGCTGGTTGTTTAGAACACGATGAATAGATTGATATGGAGATTCAGGTACAATCCATGTGAATTCAGGGATTTTTTTTTTTAAGCCATGCTCTCAGAAGCAGATCTTAAATGAAAATGTAGGTTCTTTGGTTCCCAAGCTAACACATATTCCTGGATCATGTTAGAACTAGAGAGAGCCAGGAGATGTGTGAGGAAGTGGGCAGTCTGCCAGGTCCTGGCTGTGTCTGAGGTGATTTTAACAATGAATCAGAAAATCGCTCTGGTCAAATCCTTCCCAGATGTTCAGAAAACACAAATAAAGCCACCTGGTGGGGCAGTTTCCAGGGGGTGGAAACAAGTTTGATCTCATTCTTTCCTTTTAAAGGTGAATGAATGTACATGTACTCATGTGCACACACACATTCATGTGCACACACTCATATGTACACATATACTAATTTATGTCTATACATACTCATGTGCACACATACCTGTGCACATATTCATGTGCATATACATACTCATGTACACACAACTCATGCACACACAATTCATGTGCACACACACTAATTCATGTATACATATTCATGTGCACACACATTCATGTGCACATGCACACTTGCACATACACATACTCATGTGCACACACATTCATGTTCACACAGATGCATGTGCACATACACACTCATTTGCACACACACTCATTCAAGTCTATGCACACATTCATGAGTACATATATATTTATATGCACATACACACACACAGTCAATGCTGAGCCCAGAGACAGCACTATCGACATCATTTTCAACACTAAAATGGGTGCCCCCTCAAGCCCTCCCAGGATGGCACGTCTTGTTTTGTTTGTTTTTGCTGTGTGTTTGCAGGTGCATGCATGCTACTGCATGCTTGTGGAGATTAGAGGTCAACCGTGGGTGTCAGTCCTTACCGTCCACCTGGTTGGAAGCAAGGTCCCTTTTTTGTTATTTGCTGCTGTGTCTGCTAGGCTAGCTAGCCCGGGAACTTCTGAGGATCTTCCTTTCTCTGCCTCCCACCTCACCACAGAAACACTGGGATTACAGCTGTGCACTACCCCATCAGGCTTTACATGGCTTCTGGGGGATTCGAACTCAGGTCTCCATGACTGTGCAGCAAATGCTTTGTCCACTAAGCTATCTCCCTAGCTCTGTTTCATCTTTCCAAGCCCAGGAGAGCTGCTACCAGGAACCACATCTGAGAAAACATGAAGACGTGGTCAGAAGAAAAGAGACCCTGACATTCCCAGCCTCGCACCTCTGCTTCCCATGGGTCTACAGAACTGTCACTGTTGCTATGTTTTGAAAGAGACATTGCCATCCCCAGGGGCTCTGGAGATCTGGGGCTTTGAATTACAACTTGGGATCTCAATAGATGTTGGCTGTTATGCAAAATTAATTATCTTGGTCATTTGAATGTTTTCCCCCAAACATAATATAATCTCATTACAAACTACTCCATACCAGAGTGAATCAGGAGCCAAATTCCATTTAGGAAATTGAAGGTAATTTAGAGTTATATGATTTGAAGGGGGGGGGAAGAAAAGGAAGAAACTCCTTTCTTTGCTAAATGCTAATTTGGTCCGGCTCCATAATGTAAAAGTGACTTTCATTTGCTTGGGAACTGCTGTAAGCATAGGGGGCCAGCAAAGGCTCGGTTTGAAATGTTTGAGCAAGTTCTCTAGTCCTCTTTGTGAAGGAATCCTGAGGTACACCAGCAAAGGACAAAATTCCAAAGGAACTTCCATAAGGCAGCATTTGTCCGATGGTGCTCCAAGGGAAGTGTAGCCCTTAGAACCATAGACATGAGGATCCCAGAGAAGAGACCCAGAAGGAGCAGAGAGAGAGAAAGCAGCCAGTCCACTGGGCAGTTTGATTATGCACAGTGTATATAAGTCAGCTCAGTTGTTGCAAAAAAGGGTATGTATTAGTCAGCTCAGCTGCCATAACAAAGGTGTATATATTCGGTCAGGTGCTGTAACAAAAGTGTACATATTACTTCAGTTGTTACTATAAAGAGGTGTGTATTAGCTTGCTTAGCTGCTGTAACAAGAGAGCACATCTGCAGTAACAAAAGGTGGCATTTGTAACAAGATGGCGTCTATTGGCTCAGCTCTTATAACAAAGGTGTATTAGTCAGCTCAGCTGCTGAACAAAGGGGCCTCAGCTGGGTGCCTTAATGTTGGAAACCTGTTTCCTCACCCTTGGAGAAGCTGAAAGCTGAGGTTGGAATATCAGCATGCTGGCAGCTCCCGAGGTCTCACCCTTGGCTGGTAGATGTTGTCTTCACACAGCGCCCCCATGTGGTCATCTCTCTTTCCTTCTGGTGTTCGGGTCTTCTCTTGTCTTCACCAGCTTTATAGAATTGCATGGTCTACCTCATTTCACCTTAACTACCTCTCTCTAGGTCCTCTTTGCAGATGTGACTGCATGACTAGGCAGTGGAAGATAGGGTTTCAATATATGGATTTGGAGTAATGTAATTCTCCCTTAACCCGCCATGGAGCCTTAAGTGCCTCAGTCTAGGCCTATCGCATCGAACCGAGGTGCCAGCATCCTCATCTGGTCTCCCTGCTCCCTCCCTTATCCTTCTAGAGCTTTCTATATATAGTAACCAGAATAACAGCTGACCATTCCTCTTTCCCTCCCTCCATCCCTTTCTACCTTTTTCCTTCTTCCCCCGCCCCTTTCTCTTTTCTTTCTGTCTGTCTATCATCAGTATTGGAGATGGAAGCCAGTAACTTTTTTCATCTTTTTTAAAATTTTATTAAAACAATCTTTTTTGTTTTATATACCAATCCCAGTTCCCTGTTCCTCCCTCCCTCCTTCCACTCCCCCTACTGTCTCTCCCCCAATCAGAGAGGAAGCAGTCTCCCACGCTGAGTCAACAAAGTCTGTCACATCACTTGAGGCAGGACCAAGGCCCTCCCCCTTTGATCTAGGCTGAGAAAGCTATCCCTCCATAGGGAATGGGCTCCAAAGAGCCAGTTCATGCCCTAGGAATAAGTACTGGTTCCATTGCCAGTGGACCCACAGACTGCCCAAGCCGCACAACTGCCATCCACATTCAGAGGGCCTAGTTCCGTCCTGTGCAGGTTCCCCAGCTGTCAGGTCAGAGTCAGTGAGCTCCCACTAGCTTGGGACAGCTGTTTCTGTGGGTTTCCCCATCATGGTCTTGGCCCCTTTGCTCTCCCCCTCCTTCTTACTTACTCCACCCTCTCTATGACTGGACTCCAGGAGCTCAGCCCAGTGCTTAGCTGTGGATCTCTGCATCTGCTTCCATCAGTTACTGGATAAAGGTTCTATGATGACAATTAGAGTAGTCATCAATCCGATTACAGGAGAAGGCCAGTTCAGGTACGCTCTCCACCACTCCTTAAAGTCTTAGCTGAGGTTGTCCTTGTGGATTCCAGGGAATTTCCCTAGTGTCAGGTTTCTCTCTAGCCCACAATGCCTCCCTCTATCAAGATATCTCTTTCCTTGCTCTTCCTTTCTGACCTTCCCCCAACTCAACCTTCTCAATTCCTCATGTTCTCCCCCACTCCTCTCCTCCCCTCTCTACTTCCTTTCCACCCTCCCTCTCTCCCCATGCTGCCAATTTACTCAGGAGACCTTGTCTATTTCCCCTTCCGAGGAGGATCCATGTATGTCTCTTAGGGTCCTCCTTGTTTCCTGGGGAAGCCAGTATTTCTAGCATGGCAGACAAGCAATTTCATCACTGAGCCACACCCCAGCCCCTCACGGGGGGATTCTAGGCAGGCACTCTACCACTGAGCCACACCCCAGCGCCTCACTGGGGGATCCTAGGCAGGGGCTCTACCATTGAGGCACAACCTAGTCCCTCACTGGGGGATTCTAGGCAGGTTCTCTACCACTGAGCCAAACCCTCTGCCCCTCAGGGGATTCTAGACAGCTGCCCTACCACTGAGTCACACTCCTAAGCCTCTCACCAGGGTCAAACTCTGGGCAAGTGTTCTACCACTGAGCTCTTCCCCAACCCAATTTTCACATTTTATCTTGAGATAGGATCCCACTAAGTTGCCTAAGCTGGACTTGATAAACTTGTAATCCTTCTTTCTGAACCTTGTAGCAAAGGTTACAGGCCTGTGACATGTACTTAAAGCCTCTGTCAGAGAAGATCTCTCCAAGCTCCTGGTGGATTCCACGGGGTTCTAAGGAGATGCCAAACCCTCACTGGAACTCATTATTCTTCTCGAGGTGAGCAGCTCACGTTCCCAGCCCTGATGCTCTGCTTGTGATGCTCACCTTGCACACAGCAACAATGTAGGCAAGGGATCATGGGCTGAGCCCACTGAAACAGTGACCGTGAGAAATCCTTCCTCTAGTGCATGCATGCATTCATTCATCATCCATTATTTTGAGACGGGTTCCATGCAGTGCAGCCGGCAGAGGGAGGCAGGGGGATTTCCGGAGGAAGTGGCCCTTGTAGTGGAGACTCCAAAGATGAGAAGGCATGAATCAGCCAGACAACGAAGTAGAGTTCAGAGACAAAAGTAGAAATTGAAGCTATTCAACTGCATGTCACAGAACAATGAGGATTCTGGAGGCAACCCCTAGAAACCAGAGAGGCAGGGATGGTATTCAATTTCCTTTCTGTTGCTGTGACCAAAAGCAACTTAAGGCAGGAAAGGGTTTATTTGGCTTTAACGTCTAGGTCATAGGCCATCATTTAAAGAAGCCAGAGCAGGAACTCAAGCAAATTGTGGAGGATGCTGCTTGCTCAGCTTTCTCAGAAAACCCAGGACCACATACAAAAGAACAGCACCACCTCGGGTGGCCTGGGCCCTTCTACATCAACTAACAACCAAGACAACTCCTTACAGAGATGACCACAGGCCAAATCTGTTCTGGAAAATCCCTCAATAGAGACTCGGCTAGTTTTTCTCTACTCTTACACACTTTGGGGCCCAAAACTAGGGAATGGTGCTGCCCACAGTGGGCTGTGTCTTTCCGTAACAATTACCATAATCAAGACAATCTTCCCCAGACATGCTCAGAGGTCAACCTAGACAACCCTCCAGTGAGCCTCTCTTCCAGATGTTTTTAAGCTGTGTTAAGTTGATGATTAAAACTAATCATCACACACTGTAGCCTGGCAAACCCTAGGATAGAAAGATCAGTGTTTTGCTAGGTATCTGTTAGAGCCAAATGCCAGCATCCATCTTTTTTGTAGACTATGGTGTAATTCTCTCTGGGGCAGAGGATTTGTTTCCTGCGCTGTCACAAGTTGCCACAAAGTGAAGTGTATTTTCTCACTGTTCTGAGGGCCAGAAGTCTGAGACAAAAATCTTGGCAGGGTCAATTCCCTGGTCCTGTGGGGCGGTCAGCTTCGTGACACTCTTTGAGCTTCTGGCAGTTCCAGGAAATTCTTGGCACTTGTTCTGTGGTGTGGAGACATGCCTCTCTGGCCTCGGCCTCATGGGTGTTTCTCTGTCAGCCTCTTTCCTTTTAAGAAGGTACAACAGTTATTTTCCCTTTTGCCATGACAGAAAGCCTGAGACGAAGTGGTGTGGAGAGAGAGGGTTCGTCTCCGCTTACAGTCCCTCTTGGCCCCACACACATGAAGCTGTTGGTCAATTGCAGCCACAGACAGAAAACAAAGATCAAGCCGTGTGGTGGTGGTGCACTCAGGAGGCAGAGGCAGGGAGATCTCTGTGAGTTCGAGGGCAGCCTGGTCTACAAGAGCGAGTTCCAGGGCAGCTAGGACTGTTACACAGAGAAACCCTGTCTCAAAAAAAAAAAGAAAGAAAGAAAGGAAGGAAGGAAGGAAGGAAGGAAGGAAGGAAGGAAGGAAGGAAGAAAGAAAGAAAGAAAAGGAAAAAGGAAAAGAAATGCCCTAAGTGATGTGCCCATAGGCTTGTCTCCAAGTAAATCTAGGTCTTGTCAAGCTGATGATTAAGGCTACCTGTCACTGGTAGTTCAAGATCTGTGAGTTCAAGGTCAGCCTGGTCTAGATAGACAGTTCCAAGCCAGCCAGAACTTCATAGTGAGACCCTGTCTCAGAACAGCAACTAACAATCATGCTTGTCATTGGTTTTGCGATGGGTTCCGCCCTAAATTCAAGATGGTGTCCTCTCAAGATGTTCACCTTGGTGGCAGCTACTAAAACCCTATTTCCGGGTGAGCTTGCTGTAGTTATTTCTGTATCTGTTTATGTTAGCTCAGGGCTTCAGAGGGATTTCAGCCCATTATGGCAGGCAGACATGGAGGCAACATGAGTGTGACATCTGCTGATCAGAGCACAGTGAACCAGAAAGGACAGAAAAGTCTCCATAACCAGGGTGGGTATAACTTTCAAATGTCCGCCCCTAGAAAACTACATCTGCCATTCGGGCTCCACCTTCTAAAAGGGCTACGGCCTTCAGAACAGCGCCTCCTGCTGGGCACAAGTGCTCAGATTCAAACCCCAGCAGATAAGGTCCCAGAGAACAGGGATTTAGGAAAGGATGCAATTTGGCTGTCTACAGATTTCCTCCCTTCCTTTTTATCACATGTGCATATGTATACATGTTCATGTGAGGGAGTATTGCACATGTGTGGATAGTCTTGTGCATGTCTTCCTTTCATCCGCATCCACTTTGGTTTCTTGAGAGATCTCTCACTGAACTTGGAGCTCGTTCAGTAGCTAGATTGACTGGCCAGTGAGCTCCACCTCCCCAACACTGGGGTTACAGGCATATGCTGCCACTCCCACCTTTTCAAGTGGTTACTAGGGATCTGAGCTCATCCATGTGTTTGTATGGCAAGCACTTTACCAACCAAGCCATCTCCCCAACCATAGATTTCCTTGTGTTATAATGCCCAAGGCCACATAGCTGGGAGTAGAGGAAGGGTTCCCTAGCCTTTCCCCATCTGCTGTTGGTTATAGGGATCTCCTTTCTCTCTCTCCCCATCTCACTTTCCCTCCCTCTCCCTCCCTTCCCCCAGAACCTCATGACCTAGAAATTTGGGAGGAAGATGCAATGCTCTGCAGCTTCCACTCCCGTCTGCCGCTGCCGTCCTTAGCGTTGATGACAGCATTGGCCCCAGTCTATCTCGTCCCTTTCTCCGTATCACCCGTCCCTCAGTTTCAGGTGCCCTCCAGCACCTTTCATCCTTAATGCTCTGTTTTCCCAAAGCTTATTTTTGGAAACAAAGCGAGTAAACAAAAGAAGAGACAGCATCCAACTTGATCCCAATAAATCTCAGCCAAATAAACTGGGTCTTTTTTTCTTCTTCTTTTCAGTTTCTTTGCTGTCTACAAGGCTCTCGCGGGTCCTGTGTGTCATTAACTTGTTGACTTTGGGGAAAGCATTTATGCAGAGCTATTAAGCACCCCAAAAGTGGAGGGATGTTTCAGGAGTGACCTCTGACCCCAGTGGCCCATCATCCATTGTGAGGGTGTTCGGGCTTCATTCTGTTGCTATGACAAACGCCACCACTGAATGCAGCTTGGGAGGAAGAAAGGGTTAATTTCAGCTTACAGGTCACAGTCCCTCACTGAGGGAAGTTGGGACAGGAATTCAAGCTGGAACTTGAAACAGAAACCATAGAAGGATGCTGCTTACTGGCTTGTACACAGTTTTTCTTCCTTATACAGCCCAGGACTGCTTGCCCAGGGAGTGTTACTTACTGCCCACAGTGGGCTGGGCCTTCCCACGTTAATTTGCAACCGAGACAGTCCCCCACAGATTGACCTGATCTGAGCAATTCCTCCATTGAGATGCCCATCTCCGGCGTCTCTAGGCTGTGTCAAGTGGGCAGTTAGCACTAGGTCAGAGGAAAGTAGACATTGCTGTGGGGTTTGGACTCCTGCTTCAGAGGAGCATTGTTTGACACCCCCAGATCAGAGCTCTCCCCCTTTCTTCTCACCTTTAGCTAAAAACAGACACTGGAGCTGAGGAGATGGCTCAGTGGGTAAAAAGCTTGCCTTGTTTGCAAGCGGGGACC
The DNA here is from genome assembly GCA_004026605.1 of Ondatra zibethicus. NCBI lineage: Eukaryota > Metazoa > Chordata > Mammalia > Rodentia > Cricetidae > Ondatra > Ondatra zibethicus. Next base: position 38,436 of record PVIU01015427.1, on the reverse strand, counting down.
TGAGTTTGGATCCCAAAAATCCACATAGAGAGTCAAATTGTACACCTACAACACTGGCGCTGGGATAATGAGCAGTGAAGACAGGTGGGTCCCTGGAAGTCCCTGGGCTGGGTAATCTTGCCTACTTGTTGATGTTTCAAAAAAAAATATGAAAGCCCCTGTCTCAAACAAAAGTTGACAGTTACTTGTTTGAGTTTTGTTTCTGTTGCTGAGACTAAGTTCTCTGACTAATAGCACCTTGGGAGAGAAAGGGTTTGTTTCAGCTCACAGATCTGGGCTTTGTCCATCACTGTGGGAACTGTGGGAAGCTCAAACAGCTGTTCACATCACATCCATAGTCAAAAGATGGAGAGCAATGAATGTATGCTCGCTTGCCCGTTTGCTTGCCTGAGCTCATCTCGTGTTCTCTATCCCCTGCTTAGGGAATAGTGTCACCCACAGTGGGCTGGGTCTTTTCACATCAATTAACTTCATGAAGACAATCCCAGACCGACATGCCCTTAGTCTAACCCTACGTAAAGAATCCCTCATTGAGACTCTATGCCCAGGTGATTCTACGATGTTGAGTTGACACTTAGAATCAACCATCACAGCACCTGTGGACCAGCACTTACAGTGGTCCTCTGATCTCCATATCCAAACACCTGCATATGCTCACCCCACCCATGCACGCAGATATGAATGCGCAAATACACACGTGTATACCCAGCAGAAAATAAGATGTAAAAGAATTCTACCACTGTGGGGGAGAGGGCTTCTGAACATGTCCTTGGATGCCTTGTTATTGTGTACATATGGACCTGCTTCTGGTTGTGAGCTTGTCTTCTGTCCCACACCATGTTCACATGACAAGTAGAAAACCATTTGTATTCAACACACTGTGCAACCTCACGCCGCAGGCACAGGTGACATGGGCACAGAGTAGGAGAGCAAAGGCCTGGGGGAAACAGGAGCTAAGGATTTGGTTGTGAATAATATCTGTGCTTTGTCCTATAGAACTTGGCTCCCCTTGCAACTTGGGACATGGAGCAGGAAAAGAAACGCAAGAAGGTGATAGGCAGAGCCTGTGTTAGTTTTGGATTACTGTGACCAAAACGCTAGACTGAAACACCTTGAAGAAAAGGTCTTTCCCTTGGCTTGCTGCCTCAACACTTCAATCTAACACAATGGAGAAGACGTGGCGGAGTGGCTCAGTCCTCAACGGCAGGAGCACATGGCATTGGTTGCTCACATGGTAGCAGGCCAGGACACAGAAAGAGCCTGTGTTACATCCACTTCTCCTGGGGTGACACCTAGTCACCACCCCGGGATGGGAACCAGGGACAGACCAAAGTACTGTTTCATCCAAGTCCAACCAGGGAATTTACGAGTTTATTGGACTTGCTTACCATGATGAGTGAGGGTTTCCATATAGAAGTCTGAGTGACCCCAAAACATCACCACTGAGTCCCACCTCATCATTGATGGCCACTGAATGGAAGTGGCATCATAGAAGCCCCCTTTATATCAAGTTTCCACTTCCTGTAACCGCTAGCATCTCCCTTGCAACGGAAGGAGGGACTCTCAGGTGAGGATGCACTGACCTCCTTTCGTCCACCCCATAGGGAATGCCAATGGCTCTATTACCATTATCATAGACCTGGCTAGCACTGGTATTTACTCTTCTGGTTGTCATGGCTACTGGGGCAAAGCCCTAGATGAAAACCAGTGAAGGATACAACATTTGAAGGCCCACCTCAACCTCTGCCAGCTAGACCCCGCCTCTTAAAGCCTTCACAGCCTTCCAAACATCTCCACCATCATGGGAACAAGCCTTCAAAACATGGGCCTGTAAGGGGCCTATTAGATTCAAACCTCAATAGGACTAAAAGCAGACAGTCCAGGGTTTGAGCTTGAGTTTCCTGGTGAACCAGGGAATGAGGCAGACACAGTAATTATCCTTATTTCAGTGGCTCCCCTGACAAGGATCTGCATTTCTCTGCCAAGGCACATATCAAGAAAGAGACGGTATGTGAACCTGCGGTTTGGTGGCACACTCTTTTCATTCAGGCACTTGGGAGGCAGAAGCAGGTAGATCTCTGTGAGTTTGAAGCCAGCCTGGTCCTTGTCTCAAAAACAGTACCACCCGAAGAACACCCGTGACAAAAAATACGGTACACGAACACTTCAGCTCTATGTAGGTTTATCAGGGGTAGCTGGAGAGGGATGGACCCCAAACTCAGTCTCTCCGGGCAGAGTATACTTAAGGGCCAGTGAGATGGCTCTGCAGGTAGCGGCACTTGCGAACAAGCCTAAGGACCCAAGTTTGAGCCCTGGGAGCCACCTATGGAAGGAGAGAAACAACTCACAAAAGTTGTCCTCTGACCTCCACTTGTATATAGTTGCACGTATGCACCACTCTGACCCCCCCCACACACACAAACAAACAAACAAAAATGTGGTTTTTTGATTCAAGAAAATATTTTAAAGCGGTCCCAATTTTTAAAAGAAGAAAGGGAGGCAGGAAAGAAGAAGGAAGAAAGGAAGGAAGGACCTCTCCTAATTCCTGCAGGATCTTCTGTAACACATCCCTTTACATTTTCTTCTGTCCTGGGGTGGGGAAGGGGACTCAGAAGCAGACCCTGACACAAAGATCTGGGGGGCCGGGACTGGAGCTAGCTCAGTCAGTATGGTGGTCGCCACATAAACATGAGGAGCTGAGCTTGACCAACAGAGTCCACAGAAAATTCTGGCACTGGGAAGCATGCTTGTAATCCCAGTGCTGGGGGTGGAGATAGGAAGAGCCCTTGGGCTCATTGGCCAGCCAGCCTCAGCCAGTCAGTAAGTCTAAGATCAGTGAGAGACCCTGTCTCAAACAACAAGGTGGAGAGCAATTGTCAAAGACATCTGATATCAATCTTTGTCCTCTACACACTTGCACAACCCACAAGATGAACATTTTCAGCTCCCCCGACACACACACACATCTGGGGACAAGTTGTACCATAGGAGATGGTCCCAGTAATCCCCACTTCAGGAGAGTGACAATGTGAACCAGAATTGGGATGCAATGGGTAAAGTCCATGAATGAGTGGCCATATTGGGGTTCCCTAGAGAAATAGAACTGATGACAGACCTATCTGAATACATATTATTATATAAGGGGATTTGTTTGATTGGCTGACACAACAGGAAACTGGCCAATGGACAATGGCTGCCCTAGGATTTATTGAATCCAAGAGGCCAGAAACCTCAAAACAAAGGTGACCCATGTGCAGCCCTACTCCAAGGCTGAAAACCTGGGACTCCCTGGCAAGTCACTGGTGTTGAGTCCACAGTAAAAGGCTAAGAAGTGGGAGCCTGCTGTCCACGCTGATGGTTCAAGTGGAGCTGGAATGTGCTGGCTGACTTCCTCTTCTTCCACTTTTTATTCCTTCTGGGTTCCCAGGCTGTTGGAATGGTGTCACATGGTGTCACAGGTGTCACAGTCAGACTTTCTCCACAGGTCGATCATTTCTGTAAGTGCTCCCACACACCCTCCCAGAGCTGTACCCTCCCTCCAAGACACCCCCCAATTAAGTCAAATTGACCATGCAGATTAACTGTCTAGGCCTGAGGAAATGGTCAATAGCATCTGAAGCACATCTGTCCGGGACCTTCCGGCTTTCAGAGCTTCCATTGAAAGGTCAGAGGGACATCTGATGGGTCTGCTTTTATATGTTACTGGGCCTTTTTCCTTTGCAGCTCTTAATATTTTTTCTTTATTCTATATGTTTAGTGTTTTGAATATTATGTGATGAGGGAACTTTTTTTTGGTCCAGTCTATTGGTGTTCTGGAAGCTTCTTGTATCTTCATAGGGATTTTCTTCTTTAGGTGGGAAAGTTTTCTTCTATAATTTTGTTGAATATATTTTCTGTGCCTTTGAGTTGGTCTTCTCCTTCTTCTATCCCTATTATTCTTAGGTTTGGTCTTTTCATGGTGTCCCAGATTTCCTGAATGCTTTTCTTTGACAGATGAATCTATTTCCTCTATCGTATCTTCAACTCCTGAAATTCTCTCTTCCATCTCTTATATTCTGTTGGTTATGCTTGCTTCTGTAGCTCCTTTTTGTTTACCCAGCTTTTTTATTTCCAGAATTCCCTCAGTTTATGTTTTCTTTACTGCCTCTATTTCAATTTTCAAATCTTGAACTGTTTGCTTCAACTAGACAGAAAAAAACAAGATATTCCATGACAAAACCAGATTTATCAATACCTATTCACAAATCCAGCCTTATAGAAAGTACTACAAGGAAAGCAGCAACCCAGGGAAGTTAGCTGCACCCAAGAAAACATAGGCAACCCCACTATGGTTTACTCACACTAGTAAACCCCAGAGGAGGGAAATACACAAATACTACCACTGAAAAAATAACAGGAATTAATAATCACTGGTTATTAATGTCTCTTAATATTAATGGATTAAATTCACCTATATAATGACACAGACTAACAGAATGAAAACAAAAACAGGTTCCATCCTTCTACTGCACATAAGAAACACACCTCAACCTCAAAGGCAGACATTACCTCAAAGTAAAGGGTTGAGAAAAGATTTTCCAATCAAATGAACCTAAAAAACAAGCAAGTATAGTTATCCTATTATCTAACAAAATAGACTTCAAACTAAAAACAATCAAAAGAGATGGAGAAGGTCACTTCATACTCATCAGAGGAAAAAAATTCATCAAGATGAAGTCTCAGTTCTGAACATCTATGCCCCTAATACAAGAGCATCCACATATGTAAAAGAAACATTACTTAAACTTAAATCACACATCAAACCCCACACACTAATAGTAGGAGACTTCAACACCCAACTCTCACCAATAGACAGCTCTGTCAGACAGAAAGTTAACAGAGAAATAAGAGAACTAACAGATGTCATGACTCAATGGACGTCTACAGACATCTACAGAACATTTCACCCAAGCACAAAAGAATACACCTTCTCAGCACCTCGTGGAACCTTCTCTAAAACTGACCATCTACTCAGAAACGAAGTAAACCTCAACAGATAAAAAAAAATTGGAATAATCCCCTGTATCTTATCAGATCACCATGGCTTAAAGTTAGAATTCAACAACAACACTAATTGCAGAAAGCCTACAAACTCATGGAAATTGAACAATGCTTAATTGAATCATCCCTGGGTCAAGGAAGAAATAAAGAAAGAAATTAAAGACATCCTAGAATTCAATGAAAATGGATGCATAACATACCCAGACTTATGATATACTATGAATGCAGTGCTAAGAAGAAAGTTCATAGCATTAAGTCAACATGTAGAAGAATGCAAATAGACACATATCTATCCCCATGCACAAAAGTTAAGTCCAGATGGATCAAAGACCTCAACATAAATCCAGCCACACTGAACCTCATAGAAGAGAAAGTGGCAAGTAGCCTTGAACACATGGGCAGAAAAGACCACTTTATAAATATAACCCCACTAGCACAGACACTGAGAGAAACAATCAAAACTCCTGAAACTTCAAAGCTTCTGTAAGACAAAGGGCACAGTCAACAAGACAAAATGACAGCCAATTGAATGGGAAAAGATCTTAACCAATCCCATATCAGACAGAGGATTGATCTCCAAGATATATAAAGAACTCAAGAAACTAGACATCAGAATACAAAATAATCCAATTTAAAAATGGGGTACAGATCTAAACGGAGAGTTCTCAACAGAAGAATCTCAAATGGCCAAAAGACACTTAAGGAATTGTTCAACATTCTTAGCCATCAGGGAAATGCAAATCAAAATGATTCTGAGGTACCATCTTACACCAGTCAGAATGGCTAAGATCAAAAACGCTGATGATAGCTTATACTGGAAAGGATGCGGAGTAAGGGGAACACTATTCCATTGCTGGTGGGAATGAAAACTGGTACAGCCATTTTGGTATGGAGGTTTCTCAGACAATTGGAAATCAATCTGCCTCAAGACCCAACAGTACCACTCTTGGGCATATACCCAAAGGATGCTCAATCGTACTACTAGGACATTTGTTCAACTATAGCCAGAACCTGGAAACAACCTCAACTGAAGAATGAATAAAGAAAAGGTGTTACATTTACACAATGGTGTACAGTGTAAACAACAGTATAAAACAATGACATCTTGAAATTTGCAGGAAAATGAATGGAGCTAGAAAAAATCATCCTGAGTGAGGTAACCCAGACCCAGAAAGACAAACAAGGTATGTACTCACTCATAAGTAGATATTATACATAGAGCAAAAGACAGCCAGCCTATAGTCCGTGACCCCAGAGAAGCTAGGTAACAAGGAGCACCCTAAGAGAGACATACATGGGTCCCCCTGGGAAAGAGAAATAGACAAGGTCTCCTGAGAGAATCGGGAGTGCCAGGGCAGTGGGGAGAGAGGAAAGTAGAAGGGGAGGGGGGAAAGGAGAAGGCAAGGAGGGAGGAGAACATGAGGGAATGGGATGGTTGAGATGGGGGAAGGACAGAGAGATAGCAAGAAAAGTGATATCTTGATTGAGGGAACCATTTCGGAGCTAGTGAGAAACTTGGCACTAGGTAAATTCCCTGGAACCCACAAGGATGTCCCCTGCTAAGACCCTAAGCAATAGTGGAGAGGGTGTCTGAATTGGCCTTCCCCTGTAATCAGATTGATGACTACCTTAATTGTCACCATAGAGCCTTCATCCAGTAACTGATGGAAGCAGATGCAGAGATCCACAGCTAGCACTGGACTGAGCTCCCAGAGTCCAGTCATAGAGAAGGACGAGCAATAATATGAGCAAAGGGGTCAAGACCATGCTGGGGAAACCCACAGAGGCAGCTGACCTAAGCTAGTGGGAGTTCACTGACTTTGGACCAACAGCAGGGGAACCTGCATCAGCCCAAACTAGACCCTCTGAATGTGACAGTTGTGTGACTGGAGCAGTCTGTGGGGCCACTGGTAGTGGGACCAGGATTTATCCCTAGTGCTTGAACTGGCTTTTTGAAGCCCATTCTTTTTGGATGGATGCCTTGCTCAGCCTAGATATGTGAGGGGAGGGCCTTGGTCCTGCCTCAAAGTGATGTGCCAGGCTTTGTTGACTCCCCTTGGGAAGCCTTACCCTCTCTGAGAAATGGGTGGGGTGGGGTGGGTCGAAGGTGGGGGGGAATGGGAGGAGGAGAGGGAGAGGGAACTGGGATGGTAATGTAAAATGAGGAAAGATCGTTTTAAAAATAAGGTGAAAAAATAAGGTGGAAGGCCATTGAGATGGCTCAGTAGGTAGGCAAACATGCTTGTTAGCAAGTGTGACAACCTGAGTCTAATCTGCTGGACCACATAGTTGAGGGAGGAAATTGATTCCCATAAGTTGTCCTTCATTCTCCACACCTATGCCCTCCTCACACACATAATTGATGATAGATATTTAGATAGATAAATAGATAGACAGATAGATGATGGATAGATGAATGAATATTTTTAATAAGGTGGAAGAGCCATTAAAGAAGACACTCAAAATTAACCTCTGACTTAAAGAGCATATATGTGCATACTTACACACACACATACACACACTGGCAAAGATTATCCATCATAGTGACCATGGTGAGCATTCATAGACTAGTCCTGCTAGGACCTTTAGGGGACCAGATATCCCCTATGATGTGGGATTCCTCTCTGTATGCCGTGAATATGTTTTATTACCATTGGTTAATAAAGAAACTGCTTTGGCCTATGGCAGGGCAGAATAGAGCTAGATGGGAAAACTAAACTGAATGCAGGGAGAAAGAAGGCAGAGTCAGGCAGATGCCAAGTAGCTGCCACAGGAGAAAGACACCGGAACCTTACTGGTAGGCCACAGCCTCATGGTGAAACACAGATTAAAAGAAATTGGTTAAATTAAGATGTAAGAGGTGGCTAGGAAGATGCCTAAGTTATTGGCCAAACAGTGTTGTAATTAATACAGTTTCTGTGTGGTTATTTGGGTCTGGGAGGTGGGGGGATGAATGAGCAGTCTTTGTTTACATCCCTAGACTCTTCCTTCCAGCCATCCATGCAGTTCAACTACAGAGGAGAAAGCCCAGGGACAGAGGGACAGAGTCCAGGTGGTGACTCTTGGGAAGTGGGGCTCTGTCTCCAGTAGTGGGTACAGGTCCAAGGATGAAGGCTTGACAGCTCCCTCCCCCTTGACAGCTGCATCAGCAGCCAGAAGCGACACTTCCTCTTTCAAAACAACCTGTCATTCCTTGTTCATCTAGAAACAGTACTCGCTCTGGGTAAGCTGTGTATAAGAAAAACATCTCTTGCCATTTTCTCAACTCCGTGTAGACTGTAGAGCATCTGAAAATCTCTGCCTGGCCAGCTCAAGACCTTGAACATTGAGACAATGACTGCAGGTGACATTCATTTTTATGCAGAGCACCTAGCTCCAGCCCGGGGTTCAGTAGCAAAGTGACATTTTACAAAACTTTCCACTCTGAAGCAGCGGGAAGAGGGGTAGAGGAGGAAAGGGAGAGGGCTGGGCTGGTGGCAGCGTGTGGGGGTGCTACTTCGTACAAAAAGGAAACTGAAAGAAATGACGGGCACTTGGAATCACACAGTGAGTTCAAGGCAGAGCCTGGCTGCTTGGATGTGCAAAGGACATACAACCTACAGCCCCACTGCCCTGTGCTCTCTGTACACAGTCTCCCGAGCATTGCAGTTCAACTCTGAAGGTGTGTGCCCTTGGACTTCTGCGCTAGCTTGTGAGAGAAGCGGAAAGGGGGCACACACACACACACACACACACACACACACACACACACACACACACACACACCCCTGTGTATGCATCAGAGAGGATTATGTCCCAGAAGGACCCAAAGGACTCAGAAGAAGTGAAATGAGCCTTGGTTGACTAAGGGTAGGGTAGTGAGAGGCGTCTCTATGCTGGGCACTGGCAAAAAAAATGGTACATTGTAACCAAAAAACCAACTGTGATTAGCTACAAAGTGTAACAATCTACCAGCAATCTTACAGAATGCCAGCAATCATTCGCCTTCTCCCTGGAGATTAATCTTGGGTAAGTATAAATTGCAAACAACTGCTGGGGTTACCTTTGGATTTTAATAATATATATGCGAGCATCAGATTGGTGCATTGTTTATTACTTGAATGTAGAAACACTATCAGAGAACTCTCCCTTAAGATGTGCTCTCAAAGCACACCTTCCCAACACATGCCTTGTTTCAAGAATGAGTTACCATGGCAACATAACAGGGCCTTCCACTCTTGCTACTTCTAGCGGTCTTAGCCCAGGCAATTAGGCAAGAAAAAGAAATGAACAGAACTCAGATAGGAGAAGAAATACAATTGTACCTATTCCCAGACGGCGAGGTTTTGTAGAAAACCCAAGGAATCCACTAAAAACTATCACAAGTAACAAATGAGCTCTTCAAGCTTGAAAAATGCGAGATCAATAGTTAAAAATCAATTGGGGTGGGCCACACTGTGGAGGGTTGGGACACCACACTTTAATGAAAATTCCTGTGCCCAGAGAATACAGACCCAAAGCAGCTGAGGAGTTATTAATAAAATATTAAAATATTTAATTTCTCTAGTCAGGTGCTTCAAAATTATACAGGCTGTTTCTATGCTGCCGGTTAGCTTCAGCATTTCCTTATATGAACAAAGTGCTGAAGAGTTTGTAGCTGTGTGCGTGAGTGAGTTGGAGTGTGTGTGAATGTGGTGTCAGTTTGAATGTATGAGTGTGTGACAGAGAAAGAGAAAGAGAGAGAGCTGTTTGAAAATGCATATATGTGAATTTGAATGTGTATTTGAGTTTGAATGTGTGAGTTTAAATGCATGAGTTTGTGTGTGTGAGTTTGAACGTGTGTGTGTGTGTGTGTGTGTGTGTGTGGCTTGCATGAGTATACGAGTCCTGCGGGAGGAGAATAGATGTATGAAAGTATCTGACTGTATGAGATGTGCTGTGTAGATGTACATGTTTATGTGATGGATATGTTATGTTGGGTGCATATGTTAGATAGATGTATATGCTATGTTATAGGTAGTTACAACACAGCCTTATGACCTGGTTAGTTTTTTAACCGTCAACTTGATACAATCTTGAGTCATCTAAGAAGAGAGCCTCAATTGAGGAGACTGGCTCATGGGCATGTCTGTAGAAAATTATTTTGATTGTTAATTGATGTGAGAGGGTCCAGCCCACTACAGGTGGTGCCATCCCTAGGCAGGTGGTCCTGAATTGTAAGAAAGCTAGCTAAGCATGAGCCTGGAAGCCAGCCAGCCAGCAGCATCCTCCGTAGTTCCCGTACACTGCTTTGGGAGCGAGTTCCACGGTGTGGATAGCAAGCAGGCCTGCCTTCAAGCTCCTTTCTTAAGCTCCCTCAGGGCTGGACTGTGATGTGCAGATGTAAACAAAAACAACCCCTTTCCTCTCCTACATAGCTTTTGGCCTGATTGTTTTGCTATAGCAACAGAAATGAAAGGAGAGCACCATGGTAACAAAAACAGCGTCACACAACCCCCAGACAGACACTGCATCAGTGAATGACAACAGAAGAACCAGGTCGAAGCCTATGCAGCTGCAGACACTTGAATTTTTGCAAAGATGCCCCAAACATAGTTTTTTTTTTCTTAGATAGTATCTTAAACAGGAAGTACTGGAAAAACCAAAGAGCTTCTTATAAAAGGATGAAGCTAGACCCTTATCTCTTACCGTGTATAAAACCAGCTCCACGTGGGTCAAAGACCTCAGTGTTAAGACCTGGAAATCTGAAACTACCCAAGGGAAAGAGCTTCAAGAAGTTGGTGTAGGTGAGGGCTGTCTGAACAGGAATCAGTCTCTCAGGAAATGACGCAATGACTGACTAGTGGAGTCTCATGGCAGGAAAACTTTCCGCATAGCAAAGGAAGCAATCGAGTGAATGGCCCACCGACAGAATGCAGGAGACCGTCTTTGCTCGCTTCCCATCAGATGGAGGACTCACATCTGGAATAGTCAAAGAAGTTTAAAAACCTCAACAACAAGCTGTCCAACTTCCCAGTCAATAAATGGACCTGTGTAATTGCAGAGAGTTTCCCAAATACAAAATACAAATGGCCAATGAACAGGAAAAACAAATGTTCAACCACACTCGCCATCAGAGATGCAAATTAAAACTATATTGTCATTTCATTTCACCCCAGTCAGAATGGCAGTCATCAAGAAAACAAGTCACAGAAATGCTGGCAGGGATGGGGACAAAAAGGAGTCCTTGCACACCACTGGTGGGAGTGCAAACTGGCTCGGCCGCACAGAAATCAGTATGGGGGGCCCTCAAACACCCGGAAACAGATCTGCCTTAGGAGCTAGCAATAGCACTCCTGCATAGCTGGGGACACCAAAGCGGCACATCGCAAAGACACTTGCACATGAAGGATTTTGCAGTGCTATCTCAGTTGCTAAGTCACTGAGGCCAACCTGGGGGTCCATCGACAGAAGAATGAATGAAGTCCTTGCAGTTTGCAAGCACAGTGGAGCTATTTCCAGCTGTGAAGAAGAATGCTGGGTGTGATTTGCAGGGAAGCCGGTGCCATGTTAAGCAAAGTCCATCTGCGAAAGACAAACGCCATATTTTCCTTTCAGTTGTGGATCCTAGATTTGATATAGATACATAAGCTCACACATGTACAGACGATGTGAAAGGAGACATGAAACCATCTAAGGGATCAAAGGGACCCGGTGGGGGGGAAGGGCAGTGGGGATGTGGGGAACATGCACACTTATATTTCATGAAAATATGCTTGCATGAAAATGGCCTCATGCAACCAGTGTAATGAATGAAGTAAAGGATGCGACAGAATGCTTAGGCTGGGGAGATGGCTCAATGGTTAAGAGTGCTTGGTGCACAAGCATGAAGACGTGAGTTCGGATCCCAGCACCCCACATAGCAAACTGAGTATGGTCCCACACAAGCCTAAAACCCCAACACCAAAGGGAAGCGGCAGAGATGGAGTTCACTATGGTTTGCTGGCTGCCATCCTCCAAGAGACCTGGCCTCAAAGATAGAGAGTGATGGAGGTGGATGTTCGATGTTTCTGCGCACGTGTGCACACGCGCACACACACACGCACACACAGACACATCACACACACACACACACACACACCACACATCCACCCTACGTAGAGAGAAAGCGTACTAAAAACACATTTAATTTTACATGATGCAAAATACCCTAAGGCTTAAACTGGAGAAGTCTAAGTATGTTCAGGCTCAGAAAGCCATCCAGCATTTTATGTAATGGTCACTGTCACACATCAGCACCCATAGTGATGAGTTGACAGGTGTGTGTTGCTTTGCTCACAGAGGGCTCACTTCTCCCTCAGCTGGACTGAGCTGGTAAAGTCAGTGCCTGGCTGAGCCTTTGGGAAATACACAGGCTTGTGCACACACGTACTGAGAGACGCCTCATAAAAACCCAGAGTACTATAAACCAGTTTGAGAACCACTGGAGTGTAGGCGCCTGTGTTTAAAGTGGCCCATTCCATAAGCCACAACATTCGTATTTTTAATGAGGCCTGACTAGCCCACTCAAGCACTCCGTGCTAAAAACAGATATAACTCAGGGCTATTGCTGGGTGTCGCCAGATGCTGTCTCTAAAAGCAAAGTTGGGGGAAGGGAAGAAAAAAAAAGCAGTTGTCAGACATGGTGATGGATGCACAGGGCTACATAGCTTCCATTTTTAAAACCTGGGAACCAGAAGCAAAGATCCAGGCACCCTGAAGTTCCATGCGGAGAAGAGCAGATTGGCTTGATGGAGCACCTTTCAGGCCTCAGGTAACCCAGGGCATTTTAAAACCTAATCAGTTCTACACTGGTAATGCAGTCCCCAAAGACAAACAAGGCATCCATTATGTGCTGGCCCTGATCACTCACACACACCGCTGGTCATTACGTGATTATTCGGCGAGTGTATCCACCACACCGAAATGGATGTGACGTGCCAATTACCCTAATACTGATTAACTGAGAGGGAAGAAGATGGTCAGGTTCCAGCAACCATCTTCTCGGTACTGCTCTGGTGAAGAAAAGTAAAGCAGGAAGTAGGAAGATTCTTCATGTGACCAACATCATCTGCCAACTGCAAAAGATGGTACCTCTGCCGGGGAGAACGGGCCAGTGAAGCTTGGACCAAACCCTTCAGTTCTCCAAGTAGCACCTCTGTCTTTAAAAGAAAAAAAACAACCATATGTATGTGTACATGCATGACTGCATACATGCACATGTGTGTTCATGCATATATGTGTATGGATGTGTGTGTGCTTGTACGACTGAGTAGACGCACGTATGTATATGCGTGTTCATGCAATATGTTTGTATGTACGTGCACATGTATGTGTGTGCACATGTGTGTGTGCATGTGTGTATATGCGTGTGTGGATGTATGTACATATGGTTTGTGAGTGTGCACACATACCATGATGCATGTGTTGAGGTCAGAGAATAACCTTGGGTATTGATCCCCACCAGCTTCTTTGAAACAGTCTCTTATCCACAGTGGTCCGCACAAAACTAGTGAGCTCACAGGCTTGAGTCCCCTCTCACCGCCTCCCACCTTTCCACAAAGGAGCTGAGATGACCAATATGTGCTTCTTCATCCAGTTCCATGCGGGTTCTGGGGACTCAAACGCAGGTCCTAATACTTGCAGAAGAAACCCTTCACCCATCAAGCCATCTCTCCAGCCCAGTGCTCCTGTCTTGACCTACAATTGTTGCACAAAGGTGCCTCCATGCTGGTGCTATTGTGGGTTACATTTCAAGGTATCTTTGCCCCCAGTGAGACATACAGCCGGCGATAAAGTATTTCCTAACTCAAGCTATTGAGAATTATTGAGTTTATTGCCCGCCTACAGTTGGGAACACTTCTATCTTGGATGGAAGCCACACTTTCTGGAAGAATTAAGCAATAACATTATTGCATTAACAAAAGAAAGAAAGGGAGAAAAAAAAGTATCTAAAACAAGTCAAGGGTCATTTAAACTCGGCATAACAAAAAGCCAATGGGCCTTTCAGCAGGTTATTTTTTATTGGTGGAGAGAGACCATAAACAGGCACATGGATGCCTTTCTAGAATTTTCTCTGCATAGGGAGATGGCAGGGAAACAATGTGAAATTAAGAGATGTGAGCTTGCAGGGTCAAGAGAGAGCAATAACGTCATAAAAGCCTAAAAGTACGTAAAACATAATTAGGGCGGGAAGGTTCTGTCGGGTTGGTGTAGCTATTTTGAAGGGGTGATCACAGGCACGATGGCAGTTAAGGGCAGCATCTGGGAGAAGAAAGCAGCATTATTAATTCTCAGATCAATAGTTTGTGAAATGCCTCTTTGCTGTCCCAAGCGTGTGACTGCTGCTCTGATAAGGAATGATTTTCCTGGAGTCAGAAGCGGCGGCTGCAGGGGATGGCTCTCTAGAGGGGCAGACAGGAAGGGGGCTGAGTGAAGCAAGGGTCATTGAAGAGACAGACACACAGCTCCCCTGGGCACCTGGTCTCATTCCATTTGGTGTTTGGCACCATGTGGAGATGTCTGGAAAGGGCACTGGGATGGAGGCTGAGTCCCGCCCCCCACCCTCAGGAAAATCTCAGCCTTTCATCTTTCCCCTTTCTCTGGTCACTTTAGGGGGCTTTGGGATCTCTAAGTTAGTGTAGAAAGCTGACATTTGTCACGGGAAAGGAATGGAAGCCGAGAGATGTGTGCAGATGTGCAGGGAAGATTTGGGAGATAATAGGGAGAAAGGGGGTGCAGAAAGCAAGCTGAGGACTTGGGGCAAGGATGCCCAGACTGATGCGTACTCAGGTGACCCCCTTTTCCTCCCTTTCATCTATTTCTGTCCCTCCCCTCCATCCCTTTCTCCCTCTCTCTCCTTCTATCTAGCTATCTCTCTTCCTTCCCTCCCTCCCTTCCTCCCCCTTCCTCCATCCTCCTCTTTCTCCCTTCCCTCCCTCCCTTTTCCTCCATGTATGTGTGTGTGGGGTGTATGTGTGTATGTGCGTGCGCATACGCATGTATGGTTATGTGGTCAGCAAGCTTCAGAGATCACTTTGTCTCTGCCTCGCAGGTCTGGGATTAAAACCACCTGCCACCATGCTCAGCTTTTTATGTGGGTTCTGGGGGATCTGAACTCAGGTCCTTACACTTGTACACAAGCGTTTTACTGAGCAAAGTGTGTCTCCTGAGACACACACACACACACACACATACACTTTTTTGTTTTTTGCTTGTTTTGTTTTTTAGTTAAGGTCTCATACTGCAACCCTGGTATAGTAATGAGGCACGGGCCGTGTTCCCAGTGCCTGGCTAGCTTAACCCCTGAAACAATTACACAGAAACTGTATTCATTTAAATACTGCCTGGTCCATTATTTCCAGCCCCTTATTGGCTAACTCTCACATATTAATTTAACCCATCTCCATTAATATGTATCGCCACTTGACTGTGGCTTACCAGCATGAATCTAACCAGCGTCCATCTTGGGCAGGAAAACCATGGCGTCTGCCTGTCTGTCTTTCTTCCCAGAATTCTGTTCTGTCTTCTCTGCCATCTAAGGGCTGCCCTATCAAAAGGCCAAGGCAGTCTCTTTATTCAACCAATGAAAGCAACAGAAATACAGAAGGACCTCTTACACCACCCTGGCTGGCCAGGAACTTACTAACTAGCCCAGACCATCCTTGAACATTCAACTATCCTCCTGAGAGCTGGAATGCTAGGAATAAGTCACCATATCCACCCACCCTCTCTATTTCTAAGGCAGTCCTCACTCAGGGTGCCCACAGCTAACTAGCTGCTGATGGTAGAAGTCCCATTCCAAGAGGAAGCTGCTTCCATAGGCATCTTGGGCTCAGGGCCTCCAGCATGTGGTAAGGCTGGGTACATTTTCCTCCTTAGTCTTCTGCTCCCGAAAGCACTCTCTGTATGCTGCACCAGGATGTGCCTATATCTCAGGGCTGGTTGTGGCTGCTCAAATGGAAACAAACCCTCAGAACACTGCACCTACATGAATGCCTACGTGAGGGACATGGAGGCTGACTTCTTTTCCAGGTCCCTCAGAAGGAGTGGCTGGAATTGGAGGGTCTCCAGAAGGTGGGCAGAAGAGACAAAGAGAAGGTGCTGGAAGGATTTTGGTTCTGCTTGCAAACACAGTGCTGTATCCAGGTCTGTTTCCACACCCAAGAGAGGTTTCATTCCCAAGCTGTTCTTCATTCTTCAGGGAAGGTGAGAGCCTGGTCAGACACTGGAGACCCTCAGAGAGGAATGACATTTTGTGTCATCCAAGAACTGGGTATCAATATGCATTCCATTCTAGCCAGGTGGCCCCCGGTGAACAGGAACCACTAACTGGACACCTAAGTCTAAGGAATGGAGGGTCAGGACACCCAGCCTCCCTTTTCCCACACACTCAGACACGAGGAAAAGAAGCTAGAGGGAGGGGCTAGCTATAGGAGAGATTGCCTTTGTTCCAGAAAGGCCAACCAGATGCTGCCTACAAGGACCAAAAAAGGGGCTGAGGTGGGCTAGATATTAGTCAGACAGAACTAAAGGGATTTTTCCCCTTCTCCTAGCACACACAAGGGGCCCAGAAGAAAGTAAAACAGAGATGTTTCTCTGAACATGTTGGGGTGTGTGGGTAGCCCTACAGCAGCCACCCAGCTGTGACTGGACACGTGAGGACAAGGAGACCAGGAGATAAACCGAGTGTGGCCTTCCCTGGCTCTTCTTACACTGGGACACTGTCCTAACTTGGTTTCTTGTTGCCGTGATCAAGCATTAACTGAAAGCAACTTGGGGAGGAAAGAGTTTATTTCACGTTATAACTTACAGTCCATCCAAAGGAGACGTCAAGGCAGGAACTGAAGCAGAAGCCGCGGAGGAACGCTTCTTAGGGGCTTGTGCTCCAGGCTCACCTTTCAGGGTCCGTCTGCCCAGGAGTGGCATCCCCCAAATGCCTCAAACACTAGCCTACAATCTGATGGAGACGATTTTCTCAAATGACGTTCTTCTTTCTAAATGACTCTGGTTTGTCTCAACCTGACAAAAACCTAACCAACACACACACACTTCCTGAAACAAGGCTTTATGTATTTTGTAGGTCTGAAGAGATAATTAATTCAGTAATGCATCTGAAATGCAAACACAAGGACCTAAGTTCAATTTCCAGAACATACGCCAAAAAAAAAAAAAAAATCAAAGCATAGTGACGCATGTTTGTGATCCCAGCACAGAAATAGGCAAATTCTTGGGTCTTGCTGGAGAGCAACCCACAAACACACACACACACACACACACACACACACACACACACACACATACACATACACACTTTCTTCTTTTTGCTTCCTGAAAGATGTAGAAACAGTCATTTTCCAGAATAGAAAGTGCAATGTTTTGGAAGATAATTTTTCTTCTGGAGCTGATACGAGAGAGTTCAAGTCATCAGATCTTCTGCTAATGATTAAGAGAATGGAACCATGACCCAACAGTGACATTTGCAAGTGTGGCCTTTGAGAGGGTGATTAGATTAGATAAGGTCATTGGGAAGGGAGGCTTCAAGATTGCATCTTCTTGGCTTTCTAGGAAGAGGTAAACACCACCACCAAGAGCTATACATACTCCACCCACAAAGTGACAGGCCAACCACAGCCCTTGACAGAGCCTGTGCCATATTGTTTGGACTTCTGGTCAACCTAATCGTGGCCTAAATAAAGTTATTTTCGCTATAACTCTATAGTATAGCCTGTCCCTTGTATTTAGTTACAGCAATGGGAAGCTGACTACTACAGCACACTGAGGCAAGTGGGGGATACATGTATAGCCCTACTTATTCCCTTTCTAGTTAGATTCCTTAAGAGTGACGTATTTTCACCAAATCTTGATAAATATTACCTAAAACTTAATCCAGCATGCTACTTTGACATGTCTTTGAAGTTCTTTTCAGTAGGTAGGATCTTTCTGTTAGCTGTTTTGGCTTTGGTTTTGTTTTGTTATTATTGTTGTTGTTTGTTTTTTACTGAAATCAGTGATATATACTGATTTTTCTCCCCTAGATCTCTATATTCATTAAGTTTTCTCATTACTGTGGCAAAATACCTGGCAAAAGCAGCTTAACAGAGGAAGGGGTTATGTTGACTCGCAGCTTTAAGGGTACAGTCTGGACGTGAGGTGACTGTCACATGGTATCTGGAAGCAGAGAGAAATAAATGCTGGGCCTAACTTACTCTCCTCTTTACTCAGCTGAGGACCTTAGCCTACATCAGGATGTGTCTTCCTATGTTGATTAACTGAATCTAGAAAAATTTTCTCAGACTTGGCCCAAGTTTATATCCATAGAGAGTCTAAATTCCATCAGTTGACAATGAAGATTTAACCATCACAGTATTTGAGACAATTACTATTTTTGTCTGTTTTTTATATTTTCATATGTATGTGTGGGTACATGTGCATATAAATGCACCTTCATATGTGTGCATATGTGTGTGGAAGCCAGAAGTCAACATCAGTGGTCTTCCTCCATCACTAAACATATATATATATATATATCTTGGTGACCCTGGAGCTCATTGGTTGGACTAGACTGGCAGGCCAACAAGTCCCAGGGATCCTCCCCTCTTCATCTCCCATCACTGGGGCTGTAGACTTTCAGTAACACACTTGGCTATTACCTGGGCACTGGGGGCTCAAACCCAGGTCCTCATGCTTGAGCAGCAGGCACTTTACCCACTGAGCCATCTCTTTAGCCCCGGTTTCATCCTGTTTATTATCCTACCAGGTGTCTATCAGCCTTTCTTGGATCCCATGTCTTCTCCTTTTGCCACATTTCTTTTTCATTTTATGCTAGTTCACGCTCTGGAAACTTGCATCCCGAGGACCATGGGAAGCGAATTGCTAACACCCCCTGCATATCTAAGAATGCATGCGTTTGCTTTGCTCTTGCCCTTGATTGATTATCCCATTGAATACAGAACTCCAAGTTTGAAGTCAATTTCCCTGACAAGGCAGGATGAACTGTCTGTGTATCTAGAGCAGCTCTGAGAACTCAGAACCAGTTAGATGCACCAACTGTATTCATAGTTTTCCTATAAGATTGTAGAATCTTCTAATCTGCCCCTCAATGCTCACTCCTGCCCAAAATGTCCTGTGGCTATACATAAGTAAAGACCTTCGTGTGTCTGTGTATGTACATGTATGTACAGGTGCATCTGTGTGTGTGTGTGTGTGTGTGTGTGTGTGTGTGTGTGTGTGTGTGTATGATTTCCTGTGGAGGCCAGAGAACAACATTAGAGTTCTTCCTTATTTTCTTTTTAAATTACATTTACTTACTTATTTGTGGATTTGTTTGTGTGTGCGTGCGTGTGTGTGTGTGTGTGTGTGTGTGTGTATGTGTGTGTACTCATCACATTAAAAGTATAAAGTCAGAGAGCAATTTGCCGGAGTCATTTCTCTCCTTCCACCATGTGGGTCCCAGGGATCAAACTCAGCTGTCACTCCTGGTAATGGGTACCTGTACCCTGTCAGCCATCTCACACGCCCTCCACCATATGTTTGAGACAGCACCGCAAGTGCCATGCTTCTGCCATGCTCGCTGTCATGATGATAAAGGACCAAACCTTTGAAACTGTGAGCAAGTCCCCAGCTAAATGCTTTCTAAGAGTGGCCCTGGTCATAGTGTCTCTAGGTAGCAGCAGAACACTAACTAAGACAGTAGTTAAGGATGATCTTGACCTCCTGATTCTCCCGCATCCACCTCCCTGGTGCTGGCATTACAGGCTACCCTCCTGCCTGGTTTATGAGGAGCTGCGGTTGGAACCCAAGGCTTTGAACATGTTCAGTGAATGCTCTGCTATTGTGCCAAGTTTTACTCTGAGTTTAAACCTGGAGAGAGGGAGTAGACTCGTGAGCCTTAGGAAGCAAACACATCTCACAAGCCCCAGAGAAGATAAAACTTACAAGATTCATAAGGCGAAGCAGCAGTGGGCACTGAGGAGAGGAGGCATTGGCCTGTGGAGCTGTATGCAAGAGCTGCAGGGAGCAGCTGCAAGGGTGCAGCTCCCAAGGTTGTCACTCTGGCTGAGGCTGATGCAGCATTCTTTAAGTTAGCCATGCCTGTCAATAACCCCTCATCCACACTCCTGTAAGGAACCCCAGTGAAGCTCACTGGGTCCCCAAGCTGAATGCTAGTGGGGTCACCTCTTTGGCCTGTTGTCGTTGCACTCTCAGGGTGGAGAACCACTTGTTCATTTCTCCCCAGAAAATGTGCACACATCTACCAACTAGCTACAGTCTCGCCCCATGCCTGAAGCTTTCAAGCTGCTGACTTCAGCCCCTGTTTGTGAACATCCAAGTGACCAATATGATGTTTATCTTGCCTCTTCTAATGTCTTCAGGCTGGCTGGGCCAGCTCAGGGCAGACACCGTCGTCAGCAAGCTGTCTTCTCTGCAGGGAAGTGACCCACAGTCCAGCATGTGGGGCTCCGTCCTTGTGTAGACCAGTCCAAACCAGGTAACAGAACTGGAGACTCAGCAATTGTCGTGGTAGCCAAGCATGATCGGTCAGCTTGTATCTTGAGTGTCTTCTTTAAAATTCCATTTTCTAGTAATTAATTTTTATTATATTTTACAAAACAATCAATCCATAGCAGATTAGACTTTTTTTTAACATTTGCTTTTGCCTTTTTTTGGGGGGGGGAGCAGTTCTTGCTATATAGCCCAGGCTAGCCTCAAACTGGTGGTCCTCCTGCCTCAGCCTTTTGAGTGAGGAATAACAGGTGTATCCCATCACATCTTAGACATTAATTTTAAAGGGGCAGGGGGGTGTCTTATACTGCAGAAAGTTCTGGAAGCACTGCTGTTACGAGATTCTTTCATTTGGGCCTGAGGCAGCTGTTGCAAGGTTGAAGTCAGAGCACTTGTGGTGACTGACGTGAGACTGTCACAAGATCAAACCCACGGTGTTCTCTCCAGGGCGCTTCGAGGCTCATGTCCCCCGCCCTCACTGAGGGCACACAGCAGCTAACTGTTGCTGGGGGGGGACTATTTCTCCAGCCCTGCATTGGCTCCTCCGTGCATGAGCTTTCGTGCATGTACGCCAGTACATCTCCACCCTCCAAATGAAAAGCTTCTGTCTTTTTTTTATTGATATTTATTGAGATCTACATTTTTCTCTGCTCCCCTCCCTGCCTCTCCCCTCCCCCCTTCAACTCTCCCCCAAGGTCCCCATGCTCCCAATTTACTCAAGAGATCTTATCTTTTTCTATTGCCTCTGTCTTTTTATTTCTTTTAAAGATTTATTTATTTATTATGTATACAACATTCTCCCTCCATGTATGCCCGCACGCCAGAAGAGGACGCCAGATCTCATTACAGATGGTTGTGAGCCACCATGTGGTTGCTGAGAATTGGACTCAGGACCTCTGAAAGAGCAGCCAGTGCTCTTAACCACTGAGCCATCTCTCCAGCCCCGCCTCTGTCTTTTTAAATGTGCATGTGTGGGCTTCCATGTGTGAACAGTGCTGTGCACGTGTAAGCAGAAACCAGAGGTTGACCCAGCTGTTTTCTTTGATCATTCCCCACTTCTTTATTGCTGTAGGGATACTTGCTGCCCTCAGAGCTTGCAAACTCGTCTAGTCTAACTAGTCAACTTGCCTTGGGAATCCCACCTCTCCTTCCCTCAGGCTGAGATTACAGTCAGGCCACCATGCCTACCCACAATGTACATGGGTGCTGGGGATAGCCCTTCATTAGCTGAGCCACCTCTCCAGCCCCTGCCTCACCCAACTCTTCTGTCTTGTGAACTTGCAGCCCATCAACTAACTACCAATCTTCCTCAGAAATACTTGATCTCTACTTAATCTCCCCAAAATCTCTAAGTGGGTTGGTATGTGAATTGCTTCAGAATAGTCGAAAGTTTCCCAGTGACAGAATCAAAGAATGGTTCCTAGATTTAGGTGAAGATCAACTAAAATTAAATAGAACTTAAAATGCAATGCCTATTGATAGCAGCCACTTGCCCGGCACTCAGCGGCAAGAAGCGGCCTGATATAGTCATACCAGGCTGTGAGGGGCTGTGCCTACATGGGGTTTTGTATCACATAGTACAAACATTTGCCAAGGCTTATTTCATCATATAGCCACAATAAACCCTGCCTTTAACTTCTAGGGGCCAGAGAGAAGGCTCATTGGTTAAGAGCCATGGCTATTCCTGCAAAAGACCCAAGTTCTGTTCCTAACACCCACAACCTCCTGAGACTCCAGTTGCAGGGCATCATATATTCTCTACTGGCCTCTACAGGCACTCGCACACAAGCATGCATGCTCACGCGCACACACACACACACTTATAGAGACATATACACATGATTTTAAAATAATATATTTAAATGTATATAGTACACATAAATAACATATTTTAAAATAATATAAATATATTTTAAAACAATATATAAATAATTATGTGTATGTACACACGCACACACATATAAAGACCCACATGTAAATTGTAACCTTTAAAAATTCTCTGAGTCGAGCTGGGTGGCACTTCAGTAGGCTAAATGATTACCTTATAGCATGAAGATTTGAGCTCCATTCCCAGAACCCATGTTTTTAAATAAAACTGAGTGTGGCAGCGTGAGCTTGTTACCTCAGCACTGGGGAAGCAGAGACAGGTGGCTCCCTGGGACTCACTGGCCAACCAGCCTGGCTGAATTGGTGAATTCCAAGTTAATTACAGACACTGTCTCAAAAAAAAAGCGAACAATACTTAGTAATCAGCACCCAAGGTTGACTTCTGACCTCCACACACATGCACACACACATGCAAGAATACACACAACAAAACATATACACACATAAAAATTAACTTCATTTTTAAAAATAAAAGTAAAAAGAGGCCTAAGGCCGTAACTTCCTTGATGCATGTGATATTCTGAGTCCAAGCCCCAATATGAGGACAGACCCAGCACTCTCACCAGTGACATACAGCATGGACTATTTAGAGGGTACCGTGCCAGTGTCTTCTACCTGCTAGGAAATGCATCCAAAATGAAGACTGATGGATGGAGAGATTATGATGCACCAAAATGTCAATTATAGAATCAGGTGGTGGAAAATCATGGCGAGTACTCTATCATTCTTCTACACTTTCTGAAAGTTTAACATCTTTAAGAAGATTTGAGTGGGGAGAAGCCAAGTCTTAGTGGGCTACACCTGCATCCAGCCCCATCCATATATGTCAGAAACTGAAGACTGAGCAAGAGGGAAGGACAAAAGGGAGCCTAGGCTTGCTTCCAGTCCTGGAAAGTTCATGACCAGGTGTTACGGAATGACACAAAACCACCCAGATGTACAGGACAGAGGAAAGGTAACCGAGCCACATGATAGAAGGCAGATTAATAGAAACAGGTTAATTAAGTTATAGGAGCTAGTTAGGAAAAAAGCCTAAGCTAAGGCCCAGCCTTCATAATTAATAATGAGTCTTCATGCTATTATTTGTGGGCTGGTGGTCTTGACAAGAAAGTACTATTATAACAAGAACCTGGGGATGAAACTTAGCACTAGAGCCCCTGTCTAGAAACCCCCCAGTGAGAGGCTAGGGTGTGGCTCAGTGGTAGAGCACCTGCCTAGAATCCCCCAGTGAGGGGCTGGGGTGTGGCTAAGTGGTAGAGCCCCTGCCTAGAATCCCCCAGTGAGGGGCTGGGGGGGCTCAGTGGTAGAGCCCCTGCCTAGAATCCCCCAGTGAGTGCTGGGGTGTGGCTCAGTGGTAGAGCCCCTGCCTAGAATCCCCCAGTGAGGGGCTGGGGTGTGGCTCAGTGGTAGAGCCCCTGCCTAGAATCCCCCAGTGAGCGGCTGGGGTGTGGTTCAGTGGTAGAGCCCCTGCCTAGAATCCCCCAGTGAGAGGCGGGGATGGGGCTTAGCAGCAGAGTATCTGCTTATTATACAGATGACCCTGAATTAAGTCTCCATCAATTTAAAAATAAAAAGGAACACTGCTCCTGAATGGGCAAACTAGTCTTGGCTGGGGCTGCGGGTGCTACTACCAGGTGCGACCGTGACTGGAAGGGGACCAGGACATGGAAGAGACATAGAAGTCTCATGTTTTGATGGAACACAATGTGGGTGTGAACTACACGTTTTGTTCAGTTGGTGAGAAGTTGTCACCCTGGTGCGTGTGCCCTGTGCCCTGTGTACATCTGCATACACTTCAGTTGTCTTAAAGCACGTGGATTCCTTCCTCGCCTTGCGTGGGGCAGAGGGAGAGCTCTCCTTCATGGATTCAAAGGATTCTAGAGGACTCGGCAGGTAAGCGCTCTTGCTGGCCACGCAGGAGGACCTGAGTTCAGGTCCCAAGCACCCCCATGGAAAGCCGGGTTTGGCCAGGTCTGCAAGCCTAGTGCTGCGGAGGTGGAAACAGGGGTGTCACTGAGTTTGCCGTCCACCAGCCCAGCTCCAGGCTCAGTGAGAGACTCGAGAAAGAAGGCAGAGAGCAATTCATAAGGCCAAACACAGACGGCATCTTCTAAAAACCAATGCAAACATGCCCCACGCCCACCCCACACTTCGAAAAGTAATCGTAATTAACTTTTCAGAAAGTTTGCTCCCAAGGCAAGCCTATTTCTCCAAGCCTGGTGTTGGATGTATGTGTCAGCTGTTTATTTTAGGGGTATTGTCTTTCTGGTTCCTGGTTCCATTTCTGACCAAATTTCAGTCTCCTGTGGTAGCAGCAACTGCCGTCCTCCACATTACCCCTCCCAGTAAAGAAATCCAAGACTCCTCATTCCAAACTACCCTAGAAAACCTTTAAAAAGGGGCTCCCCTCCTAAGCCCACACTGGAATGCATGGTTGACAGCTCAGACTGGCCCAGTTTCACCCCATCTAAAGTAGGTGGCCTGGCCACCTTGGACTCAACACTCATTCCCCCTGACCCAGGGCCAGCAATGTCTCCACGCCAGGCCCATTCCTTACCTCATTACAGCCAGGTCCCCCAAGCCTTAGGCTCAAACTCGGCCCCTCCCCCTTTCTTATCTCCTTTTCTAACCTTTTGCATTTTTTTTCAAGTCTCATTTCCTGTCGGGTTTTGCATTTTTCTTCCCCGCCCCTACCAGCCTATGACACACTTTCTCTCGGTCTCCTATCTCTTCTCTCTCTCTCTGTCTCTGTCTCTCTCTCTCTTCTCTGTGCCCTCTCTTTGAGTCCTCTGATTTCGGGAGCTCTGGCCCCTAACATTCCTATGGGTCTCTAAGGCCCAGAGAAGGTGGCAACCTCAGACCGGTGCACGCTGGAGGCCGGAGCCCAGCGCTGGAGGAAACTGGAGGTCTGCGTGGAGGAAGTACCCGGAGTCTGAGAAGCATGAGCGCCCCAGGTATGTGCAGCAGGGCTGGGGACGAGAGGAGGACACGAAGAGGGGGATACTTTGGGGACACCAGCTGTGCTCTAGAGGCAGTAGGGCAGGTAGGTGGTCTCCTGGGGTGGTAAGGGTTCCGTTCTTTAGTTCCCTCTTTTCTCTTGCCTCCCCTGGCCCTCCCTAAGGGCTTTGGGAATGAACGTAGCCCTACCACCCTACCCCCACCCCCCCACCCCCGCTGCCGTGCTTCCTCCCGCTGAGCCACCCCTCGACCCCTCCACCCCCACCCAATGCACCTGCCACAGAGGCTGGAGCAGAACTTGGCTGGCACCTGAATGGCTGGAGGTTTGCAGCACCCAAGAGAGCCTAACTCAGGGGCTCTTGAGAAGGTGGTCCTCCTTGCTCTCCAAAGAGAAGTGTCAGAGCATGGATATTTGGGGACCAATGGCCTAATGCTTAAAGTCACCGCGCTATGCTCAATGGGGAGTGTGAAGAGTTCTGTCCTTTAGGGGTTCTGGATTCAAGAGAGAGTGACACATTGTGAGGCTATGTTTATGCCTTGGGGGGACTGCTTAGGACTATTGCCTAAGGCTGCACTTCCTGTCACTGTCATAGCAAGGGGCCGCCAGCTCAGCATCGATCTCCATATGACCAAGTCACTTGGATTTGTAATTTGAAAAAAAAAAAAACTTCTTTTGACATTTATGACTTTTCTGGAAGGTATGACCTACTAGAAAGTGGGGGCAGGGGTCCTTCACCCAACATTTGTTCAGTACCTTCTCATGCATAATGTGTGCTGGAAATCTCAGGCAGTAAAACAGTGAGCATAGGGACAGGAATTTAACCCCAGGGCTTCTTCACCCTGGTGCTTCCCGGGATCCCAGCTGTCTTCAGCCCTACGGCATCTCTGAAGCAAAAATAGATCCCCTGGGCCTGCGATGGGTCCATCCAGGGTAAAGCCAGCAGCTCTCAGCCTTGCGACATCACAGGGAAATGGCCTGCACCTGTACAGATTCTAATAGCAACATATCAGAAAGGCAGGCTGGTAAGTCACCACCCCCGCAGCTTCGAGCCTGCACAAGAACGATCCTCCCGTGACCGAAAAGGAAAATCGTTAGAGCAAAGACCTGTAGGCAAATTACAAGGTGGCTAGGAGCTCTGGAAGCTGAGGGTGGAGAACTGGGAGTTCCAGGCTAGCCTGGGCTATTCAGAGAAAGCCTAGAGAGACCAAACTCTCGTATGAGGATGCCAATACTTTTGTCTGAGTCAACCAGTGAATACTTCCTGGGTGGCTCTGTGCTTGACACATGGGGGCCGCAGAAGGAAGGTGAACCGTGAGGTTGCTTGCCCTGAGATGCCTCTCTTGCAGGCAGTATGCGCTGAGGACAAAGAACTTAAGGAAGAGTATGGGAGACACAGCAGGGGTCAGTAAGGATCCCAGACTGAGGCAGGCTGGTGATGCTTGGACATCCTTCTCCACTTTGCTATGCAGCTTTGCAGCACCTCTCCTACAAGGGATTGTTTTCATGGGGCTCTGAGTCTGCATTTTGAGGACAGGTGGGATGAGGGTCCATGGCTGAGCCACGCCCCAGCCCCTCACTGTGGGATTCTAGGCAGGGGCTCTACCACTGAGCCACACCCCAGCCCCTCACTGGGGGATTCTAGGCAGGTATTCTACCACTGAGCCACACCCCAGCCCCTCACTGGGGGATTCTAGGCAGGTGCTCTACCACTGAGCTTATCCTCAGCCAGACTTTCATTTTCCTCTCTTTGTCTATGTCTCTGTCTCTCTCTGTCTCTGTCTCTCTGTCTCTCTCTGTCTCTGTGTCTGTCTGTCTCTGTGTGTGTGTGTGTGTGTGTGTGTGTGTGTGTGTGTGTGCATGTGTCTGTGTGTTTGTGTGTGTCTGACAAGATCTCACCTATCCAGGCCAGCTCTTTGAATTCTTTGAATTCATCTTGTAGCCTAGGCTGGCTTTCATCATGCCATTCTCCTGCCTCAGCCTCCAGAGTATCTGGAAGGATAGAACAGGCTTTCGATCTCTCTTCTCTTCAAAGGGCCAGTTTCCCAGGCAGCCCCCTGCTCAGACCATAGCTTGGCTTGCTGTTTTGCAAAGTCAGACCTGTGATATTTGAATTAAAATACATACATAGGATCAAGAGGAGAGGGCAGTTGGGTCAGTGTTCCATCTTCAGGGTCTAGGGTCTGGATTGGTTGAAAGGCCATAGGACCAGCCTGTTGAGCTCTGTGATGTCACTCTCTAGTAGACAACCTTGCTGATTTCAGCATCCTCCATGCAGTTCCCAACCTGTTTGGTGGTGACCCCTTTGGGGGTGAAATGACCCTTTCCCAGGGATCACCTAAGACCTTGAAAAACAGACGTTTACCTTATGATTCACAACAGTAGCAAAATTATGGTTAGGAAATAGCAATGAAAACAATTATATGGTTGGGGGGTCACCACAACATGAGACACTCATGTATTAAAAGGCTGCAACACTGGGAAAGTTGAGAACCACTGCTCTGTGATATTAGGGACAATTATGGGAGATGTCCTGGGGCTGGAGACATGGCTCGATGGTCAAGAGCAGACGACCTGTGTTCAGTGTCTAGCAGTCACATCCAGCTCACAGCTCCAGGAGATACAACGCCCTCTTCCAGCCTCCATGGGCACTGCACTTACCTGTGAATATCCACACACAGACATACAGATGTCTATATTTGAAATAAATCCTTTTTAAAAAATTTAAAGGGAAGATGGGCCTGCCACTCACTGCCTTTGCTATGAATAACCAAGCCCCAGGCACAATCCAAGGTTAAAATTGGAGGTCAGATTTGGAGGCCCCGCATCACTGACTGCTCCCACGGTAGCCCAGCTGGGTAGGTTATCTCTCCCAGGCGGCGTCAGCCTCGGTTTCCCTGTTTACAATACCAGTCATATAGGATGCTTGTAAGCATTAAAAGAAATCAGAGAGTCATGCCCAGGAAGTCTACCCTGGAAATGAACGCTCTCACTTGTGTGGCTGCATGGCTCAAGCCAGCTGGAAAATGCTAGGATTGATTGAAATCTGGGAACGAAAGAAAGGCAAAAAAAAAAAAAAAAAAAAAAAAAAAAAAAAAAAAAAAAAAAAAAAAAAAAAAAAAAACAGCTTTCAAAGAAGCCTCTCAAAAAAATGCTTTCTGTTGAAGAAAAATGACAGGGTTTTGCTTGGATTTTTTGCAATGCTAGAGGCTGAAGCCAGGGAATCATTCAAGTTATACAAGAGCTCTATCACTAAGCCATGTCTCCAGCCCCTCAATGGAGGATTCTAGGTAGGTGTTCTACCACTGAGCCACACTCCAGCCCCTCAGGGGGATTCTAGGCAGGGGCTCTACCACTGAGCCACACCCCAGCCCCTCACTGAGGGATTCTAGGCAGGGGCTCTACCACTGACCCACACCCCAGCCCCTCACTGGAGGATTCTAGGCAGGGACTCTACCACTGAGCCACACCCCAGCCCTCACTGGGGGATCCTAGGCAGGGGCTCTACCACTGAGCCACACCCCAGTCCCTCACTGGGGGAGTCTAGACAGGTGCTCTACTACTGAGCCACATCCCCAGCTTCACACTGGGGGAGGGGGCTTTTCTCAGGTTCTCCACCACAGGGAACACATCCTTGACCCCACAGAAAAATTACAAGGAACAGATTCCCAGATGCTGTCCTCTTCATCCAGCCAGGCCACGTGGGAAGAGCAGAGATCTTACAAACGGCTAATGCAGAGCACAGTTCATACAGAGCCCCCCACACTCCCCTCTAGGAACCCTGCTCTCTGGCCCGGTGGTTTTAATGGATCACTGTTTTCAGAAAGGTAACCCTTTCAGACAGTGATTTGCTCAAGGCCTCATAGTTTATAACAGTCCCTCTCAGGTTTGTGTAATGGGCGGCCGAGGCCCAGTGCCAGGAGTAATAAAAGCTCACCACCAGGTCCTGCTGCCTGGCAATCGCTCGCCCTTCCTGCCTTTGGCTCCTCCTCCTATCACCACTACAGCTGCTGCACTGCAATACTGTGGTCCACACCCATTCCTGACTGGATGATGCTCCCAGCAGATTGAACAAGGGAAGGGTATGAGAACTTTATTTCAACCCTACCCCCACTTTTTATGTTAGAATAACATCCTCCTTCCTGCCTCTCTCACTGAGGAGTATGCAGACAGTATAGTAAAGAGTCCACGTGGTTCCCTGCATCCTCACACCTAGAGGGAATGAAGCCAGCACCTGCTGGAACTCTTGCTTTCTCTGGGCACTGCCACCCCTAGGAGTGACCTCACTGTTAGGAAGCAAGATGCTTTACGAGAAGATCTAGGGACTTGGAGCCAGACGGCAAGCCTACTGCCCCAGCTTTGCTCCCTATGAGCTGTGGGACCTCAGCAACGTGTCACATATAAAACAACACCATCCCAGGAACTGCAGAGATATCCACATGATTGAAGGCTTGTTGCTCTTGCAGAGGGCCTGGGTTCAGTTCCCAGAACCCTCACAGTGGCTCACAACTGCCTCTAACTCCAGTTCCACCTTACCTGACATTCTCTCTGGCCTCTGTTGGTACTGGGTGCACACATGGTGCCTATGCATACATGAAAGTAAAACCCTTATAAAATAAAAATAAGTAAGTCTTGATGCAAAAGAATACCCTCCCAGCCTAGGGAAATGGCCCGATAAAGCATTTGCTTTGCAAGCGTGAGGTCCAGAGTTCTATCCCTAACACTTACGTAAAAATCCAGGACATGTTGGCACATAGCTTTAATCTCAGAGCTGGGGGTGCAGAGACAGGCGGATCCCTGGGCTTGCAGGCCAGCCATGGCCGAACTGATAAACTGTAGGCCAATGAGAGGCCCTGTCCAGAGAAGGACAATGCTGTAAATGACGTCATTCCTGATGATAATGGTCAAGGTTATCTTCTGGCTTCCTAGTGAATTTAAAAAGCAAAAACAACACACACACACACACACACACACACACACACACACTGTTCCCTAAATGGACTTGGAGTGCAGGTGTGTCGTCCCAGCTACTCAGAAGGCTAAGTCCAGAAGATGGCAAGATCAAGTTCAACCAGGACTACAGTGAGTACCAACAATCTGGGCGACTTAGTGAGACCCTGTCTGTCTAAAATTAATTTTAAAAAAGTAAAGGTATTGTCCCTAAATTAACACAGATAGTGCTTGCACGTGAAGCCAGTGTGTCACAGTTCTCCAGGGCACCTGCTTTCACGTTTTCTTTTTGCCTTAATTATTATGAGGATGTGAGGCAGAACAACATTAAAGGTGCAAAGACATAGGGAAGGCGGAGAGTCTTTTTCCTGATATATAAAGACCACTTGTCAATCAATAGACATTGGAACCTGCTAACTTTATCCTGAAGGGTACAAATAAAAATTCTTTTAGGATGTGTGAGCTAGTTGGTCCCTTTCAAAGTGACTCAACTCTAGGCCACAGACAGGATGACTGTGTGGGTGGCACAGGATAGACCTGGGTGGAACTTCACCTACTCCAGAGGAAGAGAGTTCAGCCCCGTGGGGGAAGCGACAAAAGAGACAAACAAACAGAAAAGAGGCAGAGCAATCAACACGGGTTACCCTGAATCCACGTGAGGGAGAATGATAGACTAGAAACGCTCAAAACAGTTTGATGGGGAAAAGGGAGGTGGGGAAGATACCTGGCCACAATGCCGGGACACTGGGTTGCATAACAAATTGGGGAAGAGGGTTGAGGAGAGGGTAGCTCAGTCAGTTTTCAGTGAGAGACTGTCTCAAAATATCAGATGGAGAACAGCTGAGTAAGACCCCCAAAGTCAATGTCTGATGACCACAGGCGTGCATATGGGTGAGTGTGCATACACACTCATGTGTGCACACAGATTAGGAAAGAAAGAGAAAGGGGAGGGGAGTAGAGGAAAGAGGAGGAGAAGGCTTGGTGAAACCCAATCAGGGCAAATGGGAAAGGGGTCAGGCAGCTTCACACACTATTGACATTATATATCAGTGTGTGGATGTATAAACCTCACAGCTCAAAAATTCTGCTTGTGAGCCACTACCTCATAGATGTGCTTGCACAAGCATGCAAAGATCTGTGCACACAGACATTCATGCAGGTGCAGTTTATTACAGGGTAGGACCAGTCACACAATGGATGCTATGAGGGCATTGATGAGAATGAGGTGGGCTTGCGGGGACCCTTATTTGATCAGTGGGTGGAAGACAACGCTGAAATGCTTGTGAGATGCTACTTATGGCAGGACCTCTGGGGTTGGGTAGGAAGTTTGAGGACTGAAAACATTTATCTCGGATCCTTTTCTTTTACCCAAAATGTATGTGTGTTTGTATATATGTGTGTATACATGTGTTTCTGTGTGTACATGTGTGTATATGGGCACATGTACCTGCATGTGTATATGTATGTGTACCTGTATATTCATGTGTATGCATACATGTGCACCTATGCATGTGTACATGTATGTATAGTGCATGTATAAATGTGTGCATGTGTATATACATGCACACATGTATATGTATGGTATATATGTGTGCATACATGTACATATGTGTGCATATAGAGATCAGAGGTCAGCCTCAGGTGTTGTTCCCAGGAACTCTCCAGTCTGTTTTTGAGACAAGGTCTCAGCAGCCTGCGGCTCATTGATTAGGTTGGCCTACTGGCCAGTGAAACCCAGGAATCCTCTTGTCTCCACCTGGTGCTGGAGTTTCAAACATGCACCCGCATGACCACCTTTTACGTCTGTGCTGGGGATTGAACTCAGGTCCTCACGCTTGCATAGCAAGCTTTGCTGAGAGAGCCCATGTTGCTGTTCCCAGTCCTTGTCTGAAATGTTTTTAAAGCCGTGAGTTGGGTTCTAGCTTTCGGGGATTCCAACTCACCAAGACTGAACAGCATTTCCTTCAGTGCTGCGTATCCATTCCAGTTTTGTTCCGCCACGACAACAGTGTGAGAACCCCCGGGCTGTGGTCTCTGTTGGGATACAAAACTAGTGCTCACCAGTGGGGGAAAACCTTTATTTTACTTCAGTAGTTATTATATTATTATTATTATTTTAGTTAGGGTTTCTATTGCTGTGAAGAGACACCATGACCATGGCAACTCTTGCAAAAACAAAAACAACAACAACAAAAACCATTTAATTGGGGTGACTCACTTACAGGTTCAGGGGTTCAGTCCATTATGGAGGCAAGCATGATGTGGTGCTGAAGCTGAGAACCCTACATCTTGCAGGCGACAGGAAGTCAACTGACTGTCACACTGAGGGAAGAGACCAAGAGCCCTCAAAGCCCCACAGTGACACACTCCCTCCAGCTAGGTCAATCCTCCTAATAGTGCCACTCCCTTTGGGGTTCACTTTTTCAAACCACTACCATATCATCATCATCATCATGTGTGGGTATTTTGCTTGCATGTATGTCTATGTACCACCTGTGTGCCTGGTGCCCACAGAAGCCAGAAGAGGACATAGGATCTCCTGGAACTGAAGTTACAGATGGTTGTGAGCCCCCACATGGGTGCTAGGAATTGATTCTAGATCAGAGCCTTTAATCACAGAGCCATCTCTCCATCTGCCATTTCTTTCTTTATTTTGAGACAGGGTCTCACTATGTATATAGCCCTGGCTAGCCTGGAACTTGCTATGGAGACCATGCCGGTCCCAAAGTCACAGAGCTCCTCCTGCTTCTGCCTTCTGCTGGATTTAAAGATGTGTGCCACCACACCTGGCATCACTTCTTTCCTTGATATTTTTGTATGTACGTGTGAGTGTATATGCACATGGATGTGCAAGTGTACACATATAAGTGAAGTCAGAAGAGAATTTCACGTGTCCTGCTCCATCACCCAGCACCTTCTTCTCTTGAGAGAAGCAAACCTGCAACCAGGCCAATAGGCAGCAAGCCCCAGCCATCCAACTTTCTCCACCCCACCCCACACAGAACTGGAATTACAGACAAGCATATGACCACACCCAGCGATTATGTGGGCACTGCAGATTTGAACTCAGAGCCTCAGCATTGCTCTCCCTGAGTCTCCCGGGCTCAGGCTTTGATTTCGTTATGATAGAAGGCACGCTGTACCATCCAGCCTTACACACACAGCTCGATGAGCTTGGTTTTGTTTCCTTAGACTGGGCTACATAAGGCAATTTTCATACCCCAAAAAAGTGTCTTATGAGCATGCTCCCCCTCCCCCTTCCCCTGCTGCTCCCCTCCCCCACCTCGTTCCCCTAGGTGGTTTCACTTCTATTTTCACGTCCTCTGCACATACAGATTTTGGGCAGCTGTAGAAAATCTAGGACAAGAGAGATTTCGTGTACACATGTGGAGCCAATCATTAGGCGTGGGTCATCCATAGACACCCAGGGTGCCTCTCACAAGGCAGCCCCAAGGCAAACTCTCCCCTGCATTGTTCCATAAGCTTTGCTTTGCCTGCCCTGGCCTTCACACGAATGCAGTCACACAGGATCGACTCCTCCAGGTTGGGTCTTGCTGAGGCTGTGCAGCACATTCTACATATTTACTGTATTTTTTTTTCCATTCTACCACCGGCAAGCATTTCTATGTGGTGAAAGATGTGTACTGGCCTGGGAATGCAGCTCAGGGGTAACGTGCTCGCCCAGCCCGCATGAGGCTCTAGGTTTAATTCTCAGCACTGAAAGCAAAACAAAGCAAAACACAAAGCGTACTTGGGTTAGACAGCTAGATCCAGCTTCGTTAAGTCCGATTCTGCTGGCAATGTCCTGAGCACCCTACTCTAAGTCAATAGCTACCTTCTCCTGTGGTAGATTGAATGAAAAAGGCCCCATAGGCTCATATATTTGAATGGTTGGTCCCCAGTTGGGAGGCTCTTTGGGAAGGATTAGGAAGTGTGGCCTTGTTGGAGAAAGTGTATCTCAAAAGCCCATGCCGGGCCCAGTCTGTCTCTCTGCCTCCATCTTTTGGATCAGATCTTTAAGCTCTCGGCTACTGCTCTGGGGCAATTCCTTTCTGCCGCCATATTCTCTGCCATGATCATGGACTCTGAAACTGTAAGCAAGCCCCCAATGAAATGTTTCCCTTTATATGTGGACTTGGACATGCTGTCTTCTCACACCAACAGAACACAAAGACACCTCCCCAGCATGCTTAGCCAAGGCTGACTTTGACCGTGTTGTTGTCATGGAGTGACCTCACAGCCTGTTTGGTCTGATGCTTGCTGATCTGGACATCCATGGTGAACACAGATGCGGGGTTGTCCTCCCAGGAGTGGGGGATGGGATGGCCACTTGTGCTCTGTGTGCTTCTATGGGCTGGCTTCACAGTCGAAGGATCTTAGGGTCTCTCTTTCATTAAACAGTTTGGGGTGCATGAGGCACAGTTTATGTGTAGTGGTCAGAAGACAGCTTGTGAGAGTCAGTCCTCTTCGACCATGTGAGCCCCAGAGATCAGGCCATCAGGTTCAACCGCAAGCACCTTTCCCTGTCGAGTCCCCACACCAGCACTGTTTATTCTTAGTCCGCTGGGCCAGCAACACTTGAGATTTAGGGAATTATTACTAGTATGAAGTAAAAGTAATTCTCTTGTCGCCTCCAGAAAGGGCTTTGTGACTCACTAAAGCCTTAGAAGAAGAAATCGCTTTTTAAAAGATATTTGCATGTAGTTGGGCATCTGGTTCTGTGGAAATGTTCGATTGAGTAACAGGGGCATCGCATGAGTCCCTCAAGCCTTCTGCCTCCGGTCCTCAGTTGTTTTAGAAAACACAACTTGTGGGGTCAGCCAGATGGCTGGGGGCCGGGGAGTGGGCAGGACCCACAGGTTGAAGGAGAGAACCCATTGTCTTCTGGTCACAATACATACACTATGACAGGAGTGCTTCTGTGTGTGCACACAGGCACACATTGAAGGCAATTCTAAAACAGCTCAATGTGTGCTAGACTTGATGGTGCGTACCTGTAACCCTGGACTGCAGCAAAAATATTGCAGGTTTGAAGCTAGCCTGAGCTACCTGGTGAGTTCCAGGTCAACCTGAGCTACATAGTAAGACTTTGCTTGCTTGCTTGTTTAGAAAAAGATGAAGAAGGGGTCTGGGAAGTAGCTCTGTGGGAAGAGCACTTGCTGTGCAAGCCTGAAGACCTGAGTTCAAATCCCCAGCACCCATGGAAAAAGTTAAACATGGCTGTACATGCCAGCAACCCCAGTATTAGAGGGTGGAGACAGATAGATCCTGGAAGCTTCCTGGCTGATGGGCCTCACAGAAACGGTGAGCTTCCAATTCAGTAAGAAACTGTATATCAAGGCAAGAAGGCACAGTGGTAAAGGAAGACACTGCCAAGACACACACACACACACACACACACAGAGAGAGAGAGAGAGAGAGAGAGAGAGAGAGAGAGAGAGAGAGAGAGAGGAGACACATACACAGAGAGAGAGAGAGAGGAGACACATACACACACACAGAGAGAGAAAGACGTCTCACACACACACACACACACACACACACACACACACACGGAAACTTTTTTGATTTCACCTTAAACAAACAATTAAGAAATTTATATGGTTTAATATCCTTTAAGGGAGGGGCTTTGACTTGGGTTTGGATCACTGAGCCATAGGGCAGTCTTGGCCAAGTCCCTTCACTCCAGAGACTCAGTCTTCTCATTATTCAAATGAGGAGATCAAATGGGACTTGAAGTTGAGAGGCATTCCATTTTGCAGGCCAGTTCCAGTCAACTGGTAATGGCTTCCAGGAGCACTTCCTAGAGAATCCAAGCTCAGCAGCAGAGCATTCTGAGGTCGATTGCTGATGTCTGCTGCGGTCAGGAGTCTGAAGGGGGCATCCTGGGCACTCTTTTCTCTTCGCTACCAGCTACAAAACTCCATGGTGACCTTGTGACTTTGAACAAATCACTTCACTGCCCCCAAGATTTTGTTTCCTCATGAGACAAGATGAAGATGAATAATCTCTGCCTTCCTGCTCCACGAGATTGCTCAGAGGCGCTTGCAAGCTAAGTGGGTGAAAAATGGAGATGGGAAGAGCGGACCCTTCTGTGAAGTGAAGGTTGATTTTTATTAATTGACCACTCGGGCGTGGATCCTGTCATCAGCCCTGGACTCCTTCACATCAGCCTTTGCTCTGACCTTCAGCATCCTCCTTCCTCTGGAAGATAGGGCCATTTGGCTTCCCTGGGGTCACAGAGAAATGGAGTAAATACAGATGTTGGATACAGGCTATGGCCCTTCAGTAACACAAGATCTTTCCATCTTTAACACTGGTGTGTGTTTGTGTGTGTGTGCGTATGCACGCACACTAGTGTGTGTGTTTAAATGCATACACATGCATGTGGCATCAGAGGTCAACCTTGAATGCCATTTTCAGGAGTCATTCATCTTGGATTTTTTTTTTCCTTTTTATTTTAGGCGGTTGTTGGGGGTGTATGGCTTATATGCCATAGCATGTGTGTGGAGGTCCGACCATAATTTGTATGTATGGTTTGCGTGCTGTAGCGTGTGTGTGGAGGTCCGAGGACAATTTGTAGGGAGTTGGTTCTCTCTTTCTACCACATAGGTATCAGGAGTCAAACACGGGGCATCAGACTTGGCAGCAAGCTCCTTTATTCTCAGAGCCATCTTACTGGCCCTCATAGTGTTGCGGGGGGGGGGGGAGGCGACAGAATCTCTCA
The DNA here is from genome assembly GCA_004026605.1 of Ondatra zibethicus. NCBI lineage: Eukaryota > Metazoa > Chordata > Mammalia > Rodentia > Cricetidae > Ondatra > Ondatra zibethicus. The sequence goes on along the minus strand of PVIU01015427.1, from coordinate 1,375 downwards.
CTGAGACCTGGAGTTAACCAGTTTAACAAGGCTGACTGGTCACTGAGCTCCAAGAATTTATCCATATCCAACTCCCCAGCACCGGGATTGCACAATTACGCCACCACCCCCAGCCTTTTCACATGGGTTTTGGGGTTTGAACTTAGGTTCTCATGCTTGCTCAGTGAACCCTTTACCAGCTGAGCCATCTCCCTGGGCCACAACTCAGCATCTTTAACAACTGGCCAGGTTCAAGTCCAAAGTTTCTTCTTGCATAACAGAACCCCCTGAGCTCCTGGTCTGTACTACCACCCTTGCCACTGATGCAGCTGCCCATCAGGTGGGGAGAGACATCCTCCCCAAATTCATCTTGATTTCCCTTAGGGGTCCATCCTTATGCAGATCTCTAAGGGAAATGAGTTCCCCAGTTGGGTAGTTAGCACTTCTGACAGCTGTGTCAGGGAGCTCTGATGAATCAGTGGGATCAGCCCACAACTCTGGGAAGCCAGTGCAAACACCCAGACACATCCGTCTTTGTCATCGGACAAAAGCCCTCTTCCTTTCATCTTGAATGCTGCTAACCTCTTCTGCCACCAGCCCATAGAGAGCCTGTGGATTGCCAGATCCTGTATGTCTTAACGCCTCCCAGCAGATCCTGGCAGCTATCTGTCTATTATTCGGTTTAAGCAAAGCGTTGAGGTGTTTCTTCTTGCCTGTGGTGTATACTAAGTTGGATTTGTTGACTGGTTATCCAGGCCCTTGTTTATTAATGTGTGTGTTTTATGGTCATCATCTCCCCTTCTGCTTTTTACTTCTGGCTTCTATGGGGAGCACTGTTTGTTGTGGTACGAAATGATATACATTCAGAATTTTCCAAGACACAAAAGCGTGGGCCTTTTTTTTTTCCTGGTTTGATTTTTTTTTCTTTTTCTTTTAGCAACAGAGAGATGATTTGAGTTTCCTGCCATGCTGGAAACACTGAATCAGACTCTTGTTTTCTTTAAAAATCTCAGCCAGAGGTTGTTGAAGGTGGTGTCTGGTAGCTGAGGTGCAGCCCCTTCCCAGAGGACTGTTCTGGGGAAGGTGTGTGGCCACCTACACAGACAGTAAGCTTGCCTAAATCAAAGCGCTCCTTCTAGGGGGGCATTGGGAATATAGTTCCATCTGTTAAGTCCTGAGTTCCAGACCAGAATCAATATTTAAAAGCATGAGGAGGAGGGGGAGGAAGGGGAGCAGTAAGGGGAGGAGGAAGAGGAGGAGGAGGAGGAGGAGGAAGAAGAAGAAGAAGAAGAAGAAGAAGAAGAAGAAGAAGAAGAAGAAGAAGAAGAAGAAGAAGAAGAAGAAGAAAAGAAGGAAGAGGAAGGAAGGAGGGGGAGAAAGAGAGAAGGAGGAAAGA
>PVIU01015426.1:0-48374 GCA_004026605.1 Ondatra zibethicus | reverse complement strand
CTCCACCACTGAGCCACGTCCCCAGATCTCCACCACTGAGCCACGTCCCCAGATCTCTACCACTGAGCCAAGTCCCCAGATCTCTACCACTGAGCCATGTCCCCAGATCTCTACCTCTGAGCCAAGTCCCCAGATCTCCACCACTGAGCCACGTCCCCAGATCTCCACCACTGAGCCACGTCCCCAGATCTCTACCACTAAGCCATGTCCCCAGCACAGTCCGCAGTTCTTAAATCAAGCAAAACGCATCCATCTCCTCAAACATTCTCCACGACTCTAGGGGAAGCTTTCACAGTGCTTTCATTTTTGTATAGAGCCCATCATTGCCATCTGTGCTCAGAGCTGCTGGCTTCCATCTGCATCTCCGTATCCACTACTCAGCCTCTCCCCTCAGCTTCTGGAACCACAGTGCTACTCTTTATTTCTTTTAGCTTCCAGATATGTGTGAGGTCATGCTGTGTTTATCTCCCTGCATCTGGCTTATCTCCCTCAATGCAATGACCTCTAGTTCCATTCTCGTTGTTGCGAATAACAGGAGGACAAAGCCTGTTGCCCTAGGCACATTAGTGATTTTGTTGTTGTTAACCCAGGGTCCCCAGTGCTGCCTGTTGCTTTTTGTGGGAGCGGTTTGGGGAGCCATGCAAAACCAAGAGTGCAGGTCAGAGCTTGACGTCGGTCATCAGGTGCCCACCTTGATCACTTCTCCAAGTCGATTTCTTTTTTTTTAGTGCTGTTGTCTTCTAGTGAGACAGGGTCTCTCTCTGAGCTTAGAGCTCACCAATTGGTTAGACCGACTGGCCTGTCTCTGCTGCCTTAGAACTGGGGCTCCAGGTAGGCACTGCCATGCCTCTGGCTCTTGTGTTAGTACTCGGGGGTCCAGGTGTTTATGTGGTAAGTACTTTATTGATGGAGCCATCTCCACAGCCCAGAGCTGCCTCTTCTCTCATCTCCTTTCTGCCCCTGGCTATTCTTCCAACAACCCATGTGACTCCTTGGTTGCAACGTGATCCTGGTGGGTGGCTCTTTCTGACTATTGACGGTGGTATTGGTGTTCCTTGTTACCCACAATGACTTGCAGGAGCTCGATGCTTGGCTCCAACATGGGGAAAGCGTCCTGTGTCATCTTGCTTAACTCTGGGACTGGGACAATCAGGGTCCATTGTGTTGCCTGTATTTGACTGCCTCTTGCTGAAGCTTTTCTTCATCTCAGTCTTTTTCCATAGACCCTGCTTGAGTTGGGGCAAGAAGGCTCTGTGTTCTCTCTTCTCACAGGACCTCAGCGATGGCATTGCTGCTTGGCAAAGCTTACTCTTGGCCAGCATCTACACGAGGAAGGCTATGTATGGGTCCACCTTCTCTTGAACTGGCTTTTGTACTCAGCTTCATGATCCCAGTAGAATGATCCCTTCCCCACCACTTAGCAGTTAAGGAGGAATGTTACTTACTTACTCTGTAGAGGTGTAACTCTGGGAAGTGGCCGTTAGTCCCCACACCCATGCTCAGCAGCGTGGTTCCCAGGGTCTCTCATTAAATACATTCCAACCTTTTATCCGCATGGGCTTAGATGTGGATTTAGCTGAGTTGTAATTTGATATTTACTGTTATGATTCTGGATTGTCTGTGAGGCATGATCTCCCATCCTGGGGTGGATTACCTTTCCCTTCTACCCTCCAGTGTACAGAAGTAAGCATGTTTAAGAAGTCTAGTTTTGCTGGATGGTGGTGGTGTACCACTTTAATCCCAGCACCTGAGAGGCAAAGGCAGGCAGATCTGTGAGCTTGAGGCCAGTCTGGTCTTCAGAATGAGTTCCAGGACATCCAGGGCTATATAGAGAAACCCTGTCTAGAAAACCAAAACAAACAAACAAAAAGCAAAGCAAAACAAAAACCAGTTTCTTTCCTTTTGTTTTTGGCACTGTATTTTAGGGTCTTGTCTTGAATCCCCCCTCTGGCACTCACCTCCTTGGCCTCCAGTCATGCATGACCTGATCTGCGCCACAGTCAATCACAGGTGCCGGTCCCCTCATTTAATCATACCTCATGGCACCACTGCCCTGACACCTGTCTCCTCTCTGGCTTACTTCAGAAGCTGTCAGAAGGGGAGAGTGCTCCCTGAATCCTTGAGAGAACTGGGGTGAGTGTGTGGGTGGAAAACTTGTATGCACTAATTTTCTTGTTTACCTGCTAGGTATATCATTTCCATGTACTAAAGAATGTATTAGAAATAGCTCTGAAGCCAGGTGGTGGTGGCGCACACCTTTAACCCCAGCACTCAAGTCAGAGGCAGGTGGATCTCTGTGAGTTCAAGGACAGTCTGGTCTACAAGAGCTAGTTCCTGGACAGGCTCCAAAGCTACAGAGAAAGCCTGTCTTGAAAAAAAAAAATCAACAACAAAAATAATGAAAAAGGAAAAAAGAAATAGTTCTGGAAACCTTCAATTTTTTCTTTGATACAAAGCCAGAGCCAAGATTACCAAGACTATGGAGTGCCATTGTGCCCTTCCTTCCAGTGGGGACCCTGAGAATCACAGGGTATTGGCTAAACCCGAGAAGCCATGCCACAGGATGGTGTCTGACTCCATAGCACCCTACCATCTCTTCCCTGGCTTCCCTGATCACTGTACCTGTCTGCCATGATACTCTGGTGGCCGGGCACAGCTGCTGCTCACCCTACTTGGCCAAGGACAGTGATCCAAGGAGGCCTAGCTGGGTCTGATCCCCAGGTTCAGAGGCCCAGCACTCACAGACAGCTACACACAGAGTCAGGACTTCTCTCTCCAGGAGCACAGGCCTGACACGGTGGCAGCCGCTTTCTTGCTCCCCCACATCAGGAGCCCCTGGGAGGGGAGATTGGCAGGTGCACAGGTACCAGCTGCTGTGAGGGCGCTGAGGGCTAATCCTAGACTAAGTGGGTGTGATTTAGGGGGCATGGTTATGTTCCCGCCGCTAACACACTGCTTGGAGCGAGCGAGCGTCTTTTACGCAGGTAGGAGCGTGGCTCACACATGTGATTTTCCTTCCATGACCACCTGCGCGGTGGATGAGAGCCCGTGCCCGGTCTTCACAAGAGTTTCTTCTCTTTGGGGTCCCACTGCTGCTCCTTTGAGAAGCCTATGAGCCACAAGAGTAGCACAGATGTTTCTAACTCAGTCTGGCTTCACTGAGATGAAAGACTTGTCCTGCCTGAACCAGAGTAAATGGCCAGTGCTGGCCTCTGCTCACAGGACTCAGGGCTGCGTGCAGCTGGGAGGCACACCTGCAATGACCATTCCGGTCATGCTCAGATAATAGAGAATGCTTACCGGCCAGTGCCTGTGTCTGCATTCTGAAGCTCAGTGTCACCTGGACATGTGGCTTTTATGTTTAGACAGATAAGGGAATGGCAGTGTTGATGCTAAGAGCTCATGTATTGGTGACTTCATGACAGATACCCTTAACTCACACTGACTCCATCTTCAGCCCATGAGCTGCACTGTGCCATTACAGCCTTGTCACAAATCAGAAAACCGAAATGTAGAAAGGCTGTGGTCACCTGCCTCAAATCCCCCAGGAGATGGGGGAGCAGGAATTCAAAGCTCCAACTGTGTGCACTTGCCGACTCTGTGTCCTGAGCCACCCTAGGTCCAGATTCCTCCCAGGGTTCCAGGTGCTCTTTCTCCTGTCTTTGAGAGGGACTGATGTTCTGTGAGGGGCTGGGAGGGAAAGTGAGGTGGGTAGACCCTGATGAAAATGAGCTATAGAGATGCCCCCTTTGCTACCCTGTCTCTGGGTGGTTTGGGGAGTTTCTCAAGCCAGGAGCCCCCTTCTGATCAACAGCTTCTATCTCTGAAAATTATAGGTGATGGTAGCTGCCTGGCAGGCTAGTTGTGAGCACAGACATGGTATTTCTGAAGTTCTTGGTGGGAGCTGGATAGTGGTAAGTCCAGAGTGACTGACATCATCATCTGGGACCCCACTCGCCATTCTTCCTCATCCTCTGTTCCCTCACTCCAAATGGAGACGTGGGTGTTGCCTAATGAGAGCTGTCTAGAGGTTGTCTGGCTCCAGCACCTCTTTCAAAATCGACACAGATGCCTACGGCATTCAAGAAGGTAGACAGCCTCCAAGCACTGGAGCTCCAGAACCTTCTCCCTCTGTCATAAAACACGGGGTTATTCATTTGTTTGTGCCACCAGCTCTTGAAGTAAATGCTGTTGCCTCAATGAGAATTTCCCTTGTCTTCCACTAAGGGCATCAAGTCTCTTCTCATTGTTTATTCGCTAAAGATGGAGGTCTTGAGGCACTGGAAACTGGTGGGGGCTCACAAGGTCAGAGCTCTTTTCCCTCTGAGCAAGCTTCAGATCACTTCAGCACACTGCAGGTCACACCCTGCAGCTGCTCTCCCACCACCAGGCTTCTTATAAAACAGTTGTCTCCTCACTTAACAGCCCCGGTTGAATGTTCTCACATTTGTTGCTTAGTGACCTTAATTGGCATATTAGTGCGAGTGCTTGGCTTGACTTCATGCTGCCTGCTGACATTCCAGGGCTCCTTCAGGCCCAGGGTGAGCTTGCACACGCATTTCCCAGCGCGTGACTGGAGAATCACTGAGGTACCTCAGTCCTTCCCTAAGCAACCCTTGCCTGCTGTTCTCCAGCTGAGTGTACAGGGCTCTGTCCTGAGGGAGGGAATGGGAAGGCTAAGTAAGTTCAGGGAGTGGGACATCTCTGTGTCTGCTGCTGTGTAGCAGCTTTGTTCTCTGTCACACTCCTGTGGAGATGGAAGAGGCAACCTCTGTCTTCTTCTGAGGGTGGATCTGACATCTACCCTGTAACTTTGGTCCAGAAATGCTGTAGGAAGGTCCTTGGGCTTTCTCTTGTGTTTGGACAAGAAGGCGAACCAGATGCTGATCTCTTAGTTACTGCATTCTGCTTGCCCACACTTAACTTTTATTGAACACCTACTGTGTGCAAGGCATATAGTCTGTACCCCTTAGTAGCAATTAGATCCTTTATTTTACTTTGAGCTTACAAACATTTTTTTTTCTGCTTGCTAATGTAATGAAATACTATTTCCACCATCTACTGGAGTTAATGGGAAGATGGTGGGAATCTGGGGATGTGGCTCAGTTATCCAGGTGAAGCCAGACTCTGGGGATGTGGCTCAGTTATCCAGGTGAAGCCAGGTCTTCCTGTAGACATGGCCTTCTGGAAAGAGCTTGACATGATTGTGGGTGCTAAGTTCTCCCAGGGGTGATCAAATGTCTTGTCTGCGGTTGGCAAACACATTTTATTCATTCCCTTTATGAAAGATTGAGCTGCGGGGTGTGGGGCTCACATGAAAGGATAAAGCTGTGGTCTAGAAAGGGCGGGCAAGAAGGTAATTTTGATTGTGTGGATTCCCAAGGGAAGATGAAAGCCTGGGGGGATTGAGGAGCAGGGGGTTTACTGTGATCTGGAGACGAGAGTCTTGAGAGGGCGTGGAGAGGGGAGAGGACAGAGGGGGGCTGAAGGCTCCAGCATAAGTGGACTGCCTGAGACCTGAGCAAGTGGCTGATGTGTGGGGATGCAGCAAGCTGTGGAGATGCAGGCTCAAGCAGAAAGCTGCAACCATTTAGGGAGGGCGGAATGTACTGAGGAGTGGACCCTTCTGAGAGCAGCAGAGGCCAGAGGTTTACAGCGCCGGACTCACTGTGAGAGGTTGGCTGAGGGGAGTAAGGCAGAAAGGGAAACTGCAAGGCGTCTACATTGGTTTTAGTAGAGAAAATGGCTTGAGTGTAGGCCCCGGTAGCAAGGACGGAATTGGAGGGATTCCAGAAATACTGAAAGATGCAGATGACGGACAACTCCTGACAATGTCCCTTCCAAGGGCTGGGGCCTTCTGTGCCACTGCACTATGGAGGTTTGCCTTGCCATAGGCTGGGTCCCCGTCGGGTAGGTGGAGGCAACGATCCCAAGGATACAGCTGTCAACCTTGCGGCATGCTTGTGGACCGCTGGATGACAGCCACAGAGATGGCCCCTCCAACCCCCAGTGAGAGCCGCTCCCCTCCCGCCTTTGCGAACACAGAGGCATGGACCCCGGGCTCTGGTGTTTTTGCCTACATTTCCCAGGAGCACAAACATCGTGGTTGGCAGCTCTGCAACCTCGTCATTGTCCCCTTGCTCCTGCAGTGCCTTTAGCTTGAGCATCACTGGGGTGAGCTGAAGAAAATGCTCTGATCAAGCGAGCCCTCGACACTCTCTCCCTGTGCCTCCCCACAGGGCTTCTTTTGTGCATGGTGACAGTCTCTCCACATGGTCTATTCACTGTGTCCTCCCGTGGGTCCCCTACCCCTCTGGGTCACCCATGTATGCATCTTGAGTGCAGTTCAGTGTCTGGGTCAGAGGCCGAAGGCTTCGTTCTGAGGCCAGCCTCAATCGTGCAGAGTATGAAGTGTGATGCTTTGCCAAGGGACTGATTAGCCCCCTCTGTCCTCTGGATGCCTGACATTTCGAGATCCAAGTGCCTAACAGGTCTTCTGGGATCATTGTTTGCTTTGTCCGGAGCCATGAGGGCTTTGCTGCTGCCTGGACCACCTTTGTGTTTCTATAGAGCTCACCTTCCCACCGTGGTTATGACCACACTAAACCTGTCTAATCCAGTTTATCCCCAAAGGCCTGTGGTCCTATGGGGAGGTGGTGGAATATCCAGGGGTGGGGCTTGGTGAGGGAAGTTATCGTTGGGGGACAGTAGGACTTCTATTCCCTCCTGTCTGCTCTTTCATGCTGTGGCTGCTGGGAGGTGAGACCTCTGCCCTGCCTTCCAACCATGTGGTACATAGCCACAGCCACAGATGGAAACATTGTAAGCCAAGTGAACCTTTTTTGCTTTTAAGGTGATTAGTTCAGATACTTTATCACAGAGTTGAAAACTCATCTGCACTCTTCATGGTTACCAAGCTCGCTCTCCCTCACCCTCCCTCCCTCCCTCCCTCCCTCCCTCCCTCCCTCCCTTCCTCCTTTCTTCTTTCTTTCTGACTTCCCATTTCCTGTCTGCCTTTCTTCCCCCAAGGAGAGTCTCTGATGCTCCTCTTCCTGCCTAAACCCAAGGCTTCATTCTCAGCGGCAGAGTTGTTTCCTAGGAGCTTTCTGGGGATTTAACCCAGCCACTGTCCCTCATCCCTCACCCTCTTTCAGACCTGGGGCCCTGTGCTTTGCTCAGGGTGGCTGCCTGTGAGCAGTGAAACCCCTGCCAGGGCTCAGTCTTCCATCTGTGCCTCTGAAACCAGACCGTCCGGGAGCCCCGTTGGTGATGGGGGGAATCGCTTCTGGCCTTTTCCCATCTTGATCTTTCGGCTCTAGCACAGAGCCTGCTGCTGCCGTGGGTAGAGTCCACGGCAGACACAATTCCTCTGAATCTCCTCATTGAGTTAACCTACCAACCTCCCTGCCACTCCAGACATGAAGATTCACTGAAGTCACCAGAAACAGAGGCGGTTCTGTCTACTCTGGAGCCACCTCTACAAAGAAGGGTAGGTGTGCTGGGGTGGAAGGGCTGGGTGTCTCAGTTTAATTTCTGGTTCAGTGATGAAAACACCTGGCACAGGCATCGTGGACAAACAGTGGGTTTCGTTCAGCTCATGAATCCAGATCACAGTCTATCACTGCATGGAAGTCACAGACACGGGAACCCGAGTCAGCGGGTGACACTACAGCCACAGCCACGGGCACAGAGAAGCAAATGCACCCGTGATGTCCACTCACTTCTCCACTCAGCTAGCCCTCTCTACTCTTGTGCAATCCAAGGACCCACACCAGGGGTTGATGACAGTGGGCTGAGGCTTCCTGTATCAATTTATGCAAACAAAACAGTCCCCCATAGACCATCCTGATGAAGACGGTCCCTCACTGAGACCCTTCCTCATGCCCACAGCCCAACCTGATGAAGATGGTCCCTCACTGAGACTCATCCTCATTTGATTCTAGGTGGTGTCAAGATGACAGTTAAAGTCCACAGAGAGTGTGTCTATTAAGCACCAGGGTGGAAACACCCACCCCACATTTCCAGATCCCCAGGTGCTTAGGAGGAAGGCCTGGCCAGGATACTCAGTTGTAGCATCAGCCCCCAGCCTTGGTGTTACTGAGACATGGCTGCAGAGAGTCAGTCAGGAGGAGGGAACAGAAGGTAGACGTGGCGTGGCCCTGCAGGCCTGGTTCTTGTCCTAGCTCCTCAAAAATTCTGCTCGTGCTTGCTTCTTTGCCCAGGTTCTGATGCATTTGTCTGAAGTTGGTTTCATGCCAGTGTAGAGGAAGTCAAGTTAGGGGGAGGCCCTGGCCCTTTGAGAAGTTGGCCGACGTCCTTGGTAACAACCTGGACTGAGGGAGTGGGATGGGAATGATTGGAGTGGCCCCTTCTTATTTGTCACATGATGTCATTATTGTTGTGTGGTAACACCCTCTTCAAACCTCTAAGCAACACTTGGGCTTGAAGTTCACACACACACACACACACACACACACACACACACACACACACAGAGAGAGAGAGAGAGAGAGAGAGAGAGCTGTCTGTGGACTGTGCTTTCTTCACAAATGCATCGCTCATTTATCTGTGGAGCCCTGAGTTCCAAGAGCTGCGCCTGGCTGTGGGCCCAGGGAGAGATGTTTTCAGGGCTGGTCTTTAAGAGATTATAGTATAAAGCACAGTGGACTGTGGTGTAGGAGGGTCTTCTGTTTGTGCATTGCCCTCATTGGTTAAATAAAGAAAACTGCCATGGCCTTTTGATAGGGCAGCCCTTAGGTGGGCGGAGTAGATAGAATGGAATGCTGTGAGAGAGAAGGCAGTGATGCAGACGCCATGCTTCTCCAGCACAAGATGGACACTGGTTAGACTCATGCCGGTAAGCCACAACTCAAGTGGCGATACACATTAATGGAGGTGGGCTAAAATATTATGTGAGAGTTAGCCAATAAGGGGCTGGAGATAATGGGCCAGGCAGTATTTAAATAAATACAGTTTCTGTGTAATTATTTCGAGTACGCACCGGGAGCCGGGTGGGACAAAACAAGGGGCCCTGCGCCGGGAACCAGGCACTGGGAACGCAGCCCGAGCCCCTCATTACTACAGGACTGTCTAAGGCGGGGTCACTACTGCTGTAATGAAACACCATGACCAATATACTTCCACACCACAGCCATCGGCCAAGGCAGTCGGGGCAAGAACTCAGGCAGGGCAGGAACGGATGCCGAGGCCGTGAGGGAGGGCTGCTTGCTGGCTTGCTTAGCCTGCTTTCTTACAGTACCCAGGACCTCCAGCCCAGGAGTGGCATTGCTCACAGTGGACTGGGCCCTCCCACATCAATCACTAATTAAGAAAATGCCCTACATGTGTGCCTACACCTGATCTTGTGGAGCCACGTTTCCCAATTGAGGGTCCCTCTTCCCAGATGACTCTAGCTTGTGTCAAATTGACAAAAAATTATCTGTGATCTTTGTTTGTGTGTGTGTGTTTCACAAGGTGGTGTGAGATGTAGGAAGGCTGTGGGGTTTGAAGCTGGGACTCTCTGCAGTCTGGCTTGACAGAGGGAAGAGGAGGAGGAGGAAGAGGAAGAATAAGGAAGAGGAGGAGGAGGGGACAGTGTGGGGCCAGGGAACATGGGTTAAAAACAGAAATTCAGCGACATGTCAGGGGACTGCTGTTCCTTCACCAGTGTCTACAGATACATCTGTGGCCTTTTCCACTCCATCAGAGAGAGGTTGTATGACCCAGACTCACACTCTCAGCTCAGTGGTGACCTTGATCCAGCGTTTGTGTCCCTGTCACTGATGTGACCAGCTCTGCTGAGCCTCTAGTGCGGCATCTGCCACCCTCTCCTCTGTCCCTGCCTCGGCTTGGAATCCCGCTCCAGGAAGCCTCTGTGTGGCCGCAACATCCTGAGTACCTCACACTTCCCACGGCCTCCCTGGCCCACCAGCCTCTCAAAACACATTTGCCCTTTCCAGGGAAGCCATCATCTCAGCTGATCTAGATTCAAAGATGTCTGCAGCTTAAATTAGACGGGCGAACTTCTGAATGTCCCCCCGCCGAGACTGACGCCTGAGCAGCTCCAGCTCAGCCCAAGCTGGGAGCCACAGGGAAACCTTAAAACCTCCGTGGGACTGCTCGAGCCAGCCTGAGGCACATCCACAGGCCACTGTGCCTTTGAATGGCATTCTGTTTGTGTCACTATTTATCTAGAGCTGGTCTCCGCCCCACCCCTTTTCCTGTAACCTCTGCCAATGGAAGAGGTCCATTTGCTTCTTTCCCGGGTGTCTTCTCAGAGTTCAGCAAGGAGCCCTGCAACAGGGGATCAGGGCTGAACGTTCAGACCCAGGAATCCCTCCCCTCTTTTCTTAGTCACAGTCTTGCTTTTGTTTGTTTGTTTTACTCTGATTTTCACATGTATCTTTGTGGCGTTTGGTTTGTGAGAAAAGGGTGCTGCTATAGACGGCCTGGGTACAGGAGAGGCAGACCTGGCTCCTGCTTTGCCTGAGGGACAGCACTGTGACCGTACAAGTAGCCCTACCTCTCCAAGCCTCATTTTCCTTACCCAGAGAGTGAAAATGTTTATTTTTCTTTTAAAATGGCATTAACACTTTCCCTGTTTGTTTGCTTACTTATTATTTATTTGATTCTGTGTATATATTTATGGGAGGCAGTGATGCTGCCTGGGGGCAGGTATGGAGGTCGGAAGACAACATGAAGAAATCAGTTCTCACCTTCAGAAGCGGAACTCAGGTCATCAGGCCTGGTGACAAGTGTCTTTACCCACTGAGCCATCTTGTTGGTCTGGGAATACATTTGTTACCTGACAGTGTTGTGAAGATTTGATTGGACCACCAGCTCAGAACATAGTCAGATTCATCCATGGGATGTGTTTATCATGGTGTGTGTGTGTGTGTGTGTGTGTGTGTGTGTACCTGCACCTACATCAGAGGTCAATGTAGGTGTCTTCCTCAATGACTTCCCCAACCTGCATGTTGAGACATGTTTTTTCACTGAACCTGGAGCTCGATGATTAGGCTACACTGTTGGGAGTTCAAGCCGTATCCAGACCCTGCGGTAATCTCTAATCTATCTCCACCCTTCAGCAATCTGGAACCACCCATCCTAACCTGAAGCTATGGCGCTTGGTCTTGATTTTGAATATTTTAAACCAGACTTCATAGTCTGTCTCATCCACTTGGATTTGTGGTCAGTCCCTCCAGTTCTGTCTGCTCCTGGAAAGAGGACACCTCTGCCTCTTTCTACGAGAGAAGTACCTATCAGACTTGGTTGTAGAATGTGTTTCTCTACCAAAACATCAGCTGAACTGCGCCTGCTCACAGGAGTTCATCAGGATTGGTCTTACTGACTGTTGACATCCCCTCGTGGAATTCCCTCACTTGGGCTCCCAACAGCTCTTCCCAGCTGTTTGTGTGTGGTTCTGCCCTTGCACACAGCCTAGAGCTCTTCGGAGCTAGAGTAGGAGGCTGGGGAGGTTAACTGGGAGGGGCTGCATCTGTGCAGATGTGGGGGAGCCAGCATCCATGCTAGATGGAGACCTTACAGTGCAGTTGCTGTGGGGTCCCCCACACTTATGCACACTATACACAAGCCCAATACATACATACATATATTGGTTTCCTTTGATGAACTTAGGTGGTTTGCTTTGGTTTGTTGTTGGTACCTTAAGAGGAAGGGTGGCTATTGAAGTCTCCCTCAGGAAAGAATTCTTGCAACAAACCCTTTCTCATAAGACCCTTCCCTGACTTGAAAACTCAAAAACCAGCCTCTCCCCTTGGAGGTTCAGATCTCCATGGTAACGTCAGATCACTGCTAGTGCTGCCATAGGCCAGAATCCTTTTCTGATCCAGTGTGAACAGAACCCTTGAAGATAGCCACAGGCTTGCCTAGGGGGAATAACCCTGCACGGAATCGCTGCAGGGACTGCTCTCCTGCAGATTGCAGTCTCTTTGTCTTTGCTGTCTCTGCTCTCACCCCCTCCTTGCTTCCTCTCCTCTTCCTTCTTCTTCCTTTGTGTGTGAGGTTGGTGTGTACTCTCTTACAAAGAGATGAACTTTATCTGGGCTGCCCGGCACAGTAATTTGTGTCCCATAACAGATGGCTAGGTGTGGGTTCGCTCTAGCCTTCCACAATAGACCTCCATTTTAGCCTGGCTCACATATACAATAAATTCTCATAGACTTAGCTGAGTGACAGTTCTTACTGACACAGCATCACTCACCTGTGATTTGGAGGCAGCTGAGATCGGGTGAGATCCGAATGGAGGTCTTGTTGTAGCACTTTGTGTTCGTGTTTCCTGGCATGAGACGGGAGACTAATGCTTCTGTTTTCACGGGGCCACGTCACAAAGCCCTTCCGTGCGTCGCTTACATTTGGTTTCTTCTCACACGCCTTGCTCATGCTCGTGATAAGCAATAGCAAAAACAATTGCTGACATCCTCTATGGCTCAGAACCTCTGGTAATCATCTGGAGTGCTTCTGTGGCTTGCTTGTTTTGTGATCTGTCAGTGTTAATCTCAGCTGAGTGGAGCAAGGAGATGTATGTCTATACCTGGCTCTGTTGGGAAGGTGGAGGTAGAGACAGGCCTGCTTACTACAACAACCTGGACCCAGAGGAGCCCTGGGGCAGGAGGAGCCATGGGGCAAGAGGAGGCCTGGGGCTGGAGGAGCCTTGGAGCAGCAGGAAGTCTGGGGCAGGGGGAGCACTGAGTCAGGAGAAGGCTGGTGCAGGAGAACCGTGGGCCTTTCTGCTTTTTCACAGCCACTCACATAATCATTTCCTGTCTTGAAGCGCTGGTCTTCCCTACCCTGGCTTCTGCTCTCAACTCCTGTTCCTGCGGTTCTGTGTTTTCTGGTCCTGGTATTTTTGTCTTCAGACTCCTATTGAAGATTGGTGTGTGTGTGTGTGTGTGTGTCTGTGTGTCTGTGTGTGTGTGTGCACATGTATGTGATGTGATATAATTATGGACCAGAGGAGAGTGTGTGTGTGTGTACACGTGTATATGTGTTCATGTGCATGTGTGATGTGATATAATTACAGACCAGAGAACCCCTCAGCTGCAAAGTGTCCCGTCTATGTAAGACATGTTATACTGCATCTCTGGGCTTCTCCATCTAGATACAGATCAGCTTCTACTTTGGAAGGGTTGAACTCATGTGCCATAAAGAAATAAGCCAACAGGGCAGGGCACCATGCCCTCTTTCAAGGAAGAAGGGGGAGGGAGGAGGGGTGGGGGGGTAGTGGGAGGGGACCGGGAGAAGGGGAAGAAAGGAAAAAAAAATTTTATTTCTTTAATTATGTTCTTGAATGGAAAAAATAAAACAAAACAATGTATGAAAAAAAATAAAATTACTTAAATCTAAAAAAAAAAAACCTAAAAAAAAAAAAAAAAGAAATAAGCCAAAGCCTCACAGTGGCCCACATAGGACAAACTGCAGCATAGTCTGTGGTGGCGAATAACCTTTGCCAATCGTCACTGTAATGACCCTGAATATAAAAGGTACGTGAAGAATAAAGCACAATCCTCAGAGGGTGGATAAACAGTCTTGAAGTGGAGTGTGAAAAGAATTAGCAATGCAGACCAGCTGGCTGAGGGTTCACCCAGATTCACGAAGCTGAAATTGGGCATGGTGGCATACACCTGTAATCTCAGCACTTGGGAGGTGGAGGCAGGAAAAACAGAAGTTCAACATCATTCTCAACAACTATAGAGGATATGTGAAGTATTTAGGCCCTGCCCTTCCACACACCACATATAGTAAAAGAGCTATGTGTTGGGTCCCACCAGTGCTGAATGATAGGAAATGGATTTGCCTTCTTGCCTGAAATCTGACAAGTGGGGGAATCCACAGACAGCACTTTTATGACATTGGAGGTCAAGCTAGCCAGGACAGTCATCCCAAAGCACAGGGAACAATGAGAGTAGCCCTGTGATCACCCCCAATTACAGTCTTGTTATAACTCCCTGGCTGGGGCTGCAGGAAGGGGTAACTGAGGCAGAGCCTGGGGTGTACTGATGCACTGGACTTCATAGGACATCAGAGAGGACTCCAGAAACTCACCCGAGGTGACCGGGTGGTAGAGCCTACCTCCCTGGTGTCCAGCTGTAGCCATGTGGGTTCCATCTTGTCATATCCAAGTCCAAACACTATTATTGGCCCAATGCTGCTGTTTAAATTGATTGACACATTTTACATGAATCTATTTAAAATACACGGATACTAATCACTTTTCTTGTTGTGAAGACAAAGTATCTGGCACAAACACTCTAAGACAGGAAACAGCTATCCTGGCTCACAATTTGGTCTATGGTGGGAAGAGCCTCCCGAAAGCCAATAAAGAAGTGTGGCTTTGGATGCTTAATTAAACTGAGACACCCCTTGAAGGTTTTGGGTAACTGACAAAAGACAAGAAAGTCCCCTTACTGTTCTAGTTTCCTTTCTCTTGCTGTGGTAAAATATCCCGGTAAAACCAGCTTCAGGGTGAAAGGGTTTATTTCCCCTCACAATTCTAGATTTGAGACTGTCATAACCAGGAAACTGAAACAGCAGAAATGTAAAAAGCCACATCACATCCACAGTCAAAAGCCAAGAGCACAGGACTCATGTGTTCTTATTTCTCAGCTCATCCACTCTGCTGTTACACAGCCCAGGACCCAAAACTGGGGAATGGTGCCACCCAGGGTGGGCTGGGTCTTCCCATGGCATCAGTACAATGAAGAAAGCCCCAGAGCTGACTTGATTTAGTCCCTTGTGGAAACTCCCTGCCTGCGTGATTGTAGATCGTATCAAGTTGACAATTAAAACCAACATCTGTACTCTTTGTGGTGGGTCCTTTCCTTGTTTGTTGTCTCCTTCAGCAGGGACCAAAGACACTGCCTGACATATCCTGCATGGTCAGCTCAGAGCCAGTGGAGCAAACTGTTGTGGGTGCCTGTCAGCAAGGCAGTCTCGGCACACATCTAGCAGGTCTTTCCACAGCATAGTTTGGTGGGTGAAGAGCGGCAACAGCAGAATCCTGCCTGTCCATCCCTGTCCATCAGGGTCCAGGAACGACTGTAGCATCTATAGTCAGGCCTCTCTTGGGCAGACAGTAACTCTCTGGATTTCAGTTTATCTATGAATTAAAATGGAAGCCATACATGGTGGCACATTCCTGTGATCCCAAAACTTGAAAGGTGGAGGCAGGGGGCCATTTAGAAAGACTTGAAACTGAGAGGTTGGGGGCAAAGTTCAGTAACTGCCAAAAGGACAGACAAGTGGATTCTGGCCCTAAGCTGAGCCAGAAGGGTTGGGAGGGGGAGAAGAAAGGTAGAGGAGGGAGATAGTAGGGGGAACTGGGAAGAATCCCCACCCCCGAGGTCACACTGAGAAGACAATGTCTCTCCTCCTAAGAAATCTTCCTGTGGAGGGCCGACTAACCTCAGGAGTATTTAGGTGAAGAAGAGTAGGCAAGAAGAAGGCAACCTGGGGTGCAGCCTCCCCTGGTTCTTCAGGGTCTGTTTGTATCAGGAGAGACAATTTCCTGCAAGCCCTGATATTCCTGGACCTGGAGTAAAGTAGAAGAAAACACCGAGGTAGGGCATAGGTCAAGGGCAACATGAAGTTAATTGTTGCAACTACGGGTTCTCTTCTACGTTGTCCGGGGTCTGCTCCCCATCCTGGGCTCAGACAAGCCTGCAGAGCTTGGGATACAGTCACGCTAGCTTTGGTGACTTTAACTTTGTGAGGGAAGAGAAAGATGAAGTGAACTGGCCTTATCTGCCTTATGTTACCAACCGTAGGCAAGTACTTTAGGACTATGTAGGAATCTGACCCCAAATTAAGGTGCCCTGTGCTGGTTACCCATCAGACAGTTGCAGGGAAGGTCCATGGTTTTTAATAAAAGCAGCCCTTAAGTCCATGCTGTAAGATCCCAGGCTGCGAGGAGGTTCACCTTGGTGTTGAGTCCTTCTGAGAATCTTGTTTTATCCATCATCATCCATGGGCCATTTCCAGTGCAATGTCTTGCATTTCAGGTTCCGTAACTAGTGTCTTTTTTTATGTCCAGCCTGCACTAAGTTGGCTTGGTGCGTTGAACTTCTCAAGACAGAATATTGAAATCCTGTCACTCTTCTTTCTTTGTAGACACAATGCCTTCACATGCCCCGCCCCAATGCTCCAGTCTCTGATGTGACTGATGTATGCTTTAAGCCTGCAACCTGGGATACAGGGAGGTGAAGGGCCTTCTTGGGGTCATATAGCAGGAAGGGATAGACCAGGGTCCCAACCTGCTCTGAAACTTAGACTCCTGGGGCTACCCTAGATTTCCTCCACACCTCCTTCCGTCCCAAGGACACCCAGCTCCCTCATTTGCTATAAGGTAAATGTACCCTGACACGTGAATTACACTGGGCCTTGCACACTAAGGACAGCAGTTCACACAACTGCTCCTGTAATGGCAGGGCATCCCCAAACCCACTTTAGTCCTTCCAGTGAACAAGGGCCAACATGTACGACCCAGACAATGTTGGCCTTGCAGCTTGGCCAGAAGGGCAGCGTCCTTCATGTTCATGGTAGGCATTTGCTGCTGCCCTGAGCGAGGCACGGGATCCACACCTCTGGCTGCCTTTGTTCTGCCGGCACGGCCTACAGAATGGTTTTCCTGACTCTTTCCCCAACATCCTATCTCATGCTTGCTTCTGGACTGCTGAATCGGTAAGGCAGGGAGAGAATGTGGAGCCAGGGTTTGTTTCAGGGAACCAGCCACCCCACTCCTGGAGTTTTTCTCTTCTCCTTCCACACCCTGTCCCTGCTAAACACTGATGCCTGTGGGCCTCCCGGGTGTTTTCACAGTTTCTGTGTTTCCTGGGTGTTAGGGACTCCATCTGAAGGGTGATGGCTTCGCGATGCCTTTTCCTTTCAGGGCTGAAAAGGTTTAGAGATTTTTGCCTGGTGTGGCTTCTAATTAGTGAGGCATTTAGATGCAAACTTCAATGTCTTCTCTCCAAACAAAGAGAACACCTCAGCATCCCTGAGCAAACAACCTGAAAAGGAGTGATGTGCCTCCCAGTCCCAGGCCTCCTCTCAGGCTGGTGTTCACAAGGAACGCTTCCCTGACTCATCGTGGAGCCAGAAAGTTCTGCCTCCTGAAAATGCTGCCGTGACTTGAAGAAAGAGGGGGCAGTGGGTTTGCCAGCTGAGCTGGGCTGGTTCTATGAGGACCCCGTCTGAACACAGAAGACAGCTTCTTTCCGTGCTGAGATCCAGGGAATGAGGTGACATGTTGTTCATGGCTGGCTCGTGGGACAATTCCTTCCAGGCTGCAGCCGTCCTGTGATTCCGTCTTCCCTCTGGGAGTTCAAACACCCCACCCACCCCACCCTGCTCCCAAATGGGCCCTGACCAACCTCTACATGCTAAGAATATTCATTACTTCCTAAGAATGTGAATTTACTTATGACTACTGCCTCTTTGGGGTCAGTTTTAGAAATGAGAGAAACAACAAGCAAAAACATTAGACTTTCTGCGTTAGAGTTGGGTTTTGGCTGTTAGTGCAGTTGAGTGGAAGGTACAGAGATTTTCCCATGTTCCGTCTACCTTTCTAAGTATACCGTCTGCCTCATTATCACCTTGCTGGACAAGTGCTTTTGTCACAGCTGCTGAACTTGTGTTGACACATTATTAAAGTTCACTGGGGCTCATTTACATGCCCATTCCGTGGTTTTGAGCAAATGTACATAGGCCCATCTTTACAGTTTCCTGTTACATGTTTGCACTGCCCACACTCTCTGCCCCATCAGCTTGCCACACCACAGGTGGCAAACACTGAGCTTTTCGTTGTTTATATAGCCTTTTCTGAGCCAGCATGATGGCACACACTCTTAATCCCAACATTTAGGAGGCAGAGACACATCAGTCTCTGAGTTTCAGGCCAGGCAGACCTATACAGTAAGACCCTGACTCAAAACAAAACAAAAAGACATACTTATTACTTTTGCAGACTGCCATGTAGTCACAATCATATATTGAGCAGTCTTTGTATTTGACTTCTTTTTACATAATAACACATATTTAATGTCCTTTTGATGCTGTGTATTATTCTGTCGTCTGGAAGTGCCATCATTTGTCCATTCATTTGCTGAAGAACATTTTAGTTGCTCTTCCAGGACTTGGCAATTATGCACAAAGCAGCCATGTCTGTGTGCAAGGATTCATCTAAATGTCAAGTTCAGCTTGTTAGGGCAAACGCTAAGAACTGATGGATTGTGTGCTAAGAATGTTGTCTTCCGCAGTGCTGCATTATTTTGATTCCCACCACGGTGGGTGAGCATTCCTATTGCTCCACATTCCCGTCAGCACTTAGTGGTGTCATCTCACCATGAAATCACATCTCACTTCAGTTTGTGTTTGTTTCCCTTCTGTTCCGAGGCAACGCAGCTTCTCATGTCTGAGACCAAGGTCGTCTGTGTTTTCTTCTGTGTTACCTTCTGGGAGCTGTATAATTTGTTTTATAGATAGATCTGGCATTGTAAGTTAGCTTTTATGAAGGCTGTGAGGTCCATGTTTTGCTCTGTATGTCCAGTTGTTTCAGTACTGTTTGTAAGGCCGTCTTTCCCCATGGTGTTGTGTTTGCTCCTTCATCAAAGACCAATGAACTGTTTTTGTGTGGGCTTACTTGTGAGCTTTCCAATCTGCTGCAATGATCTAGTGTCCATGCTTTACCGATAATCTATTCTCTCTAGCTTTATAGTTGTGGGCTATGTTGCCTTTCAGTTCTTCTCCTTTGATATTTATTAGTATCTCTGTATCATTTGCTTGTTTTAGAATCAGAAGCTGGAGAGATGTCCCAGTGGTTAAGAGCACCAGCTGCTTCCAAAGGACCTGGGTTCAATCCCCAGCACTCACATGGCAGCTCCCAATACCTGTAACTCCAATTCCAGGGGATCCTATGCCCTCTTCCTGATTCTGTAGCACCAGACACATGCATATGGATATACATGCAGATAAAATACCCATACACACATAAGATAATAAAATAAAAATTTTCAAAGTTTAGAATCAGGTTGTTAATATCCATACAACACCTGGAAAAAATAACTATAGAAATTAAAGCTTTTTGGAGAACTAACTTTTGGTTTAGTTGAATTTTTTATTAACCAATTTCATTGATTTCTTTCCATTTTTTATTGATCACATATCTATAAACTGCGTACTGTTTATGGTATACAGTATGATTACTTGATAAAATACATGAAGGTCAGCAAAGGATGGCTTAAATCTGTGTTTTCTTAAACACTTATCTCTCTTTTGTTTGAACGTTCTGAATTCTTCCCTCTAGTTTTTAATACTGTTTATAAAAAATTGTTGCAAACTATCATCACCCAACTGTGCTGTAGAGTAGATGGGACCCATTCCTCCTGGTGAATTCCACTTTTATTACACGTTGTGTGAATTCCCTCTATCAATTGACATAGTTCCTTTTCTGCACCTGTTATAAAACACCCAACAAACACAATTTAAGGGAAGAAGGGTTTGTTCCTGCCCAAAATTCTAGGCTACAGTCCATCAGCAAGGGAGGTCCAGCCAGCAGGAGCTTGGAACAGCTGGTTGCATCACATCCACAAGTAGGAAGCAGAGAGCAATGAATTCTGCTCTGCTCGGTTCCCTTTCTGTAGTTGTGTGGTGCAGGGAATGGCACCACCCAGAAAGGGCAGTCCAGGGAATGGCACCGCCCAGAGTGGGCAGTCCAGGGAATGGCGCCACCCAGAGTAGGCAGGCCTTCCTACCTTGGGGAACTCATTCAGGATACCCTGCCACACAGAGATATGCCCAGAGACCCATCTCCAAGCCGATTCTGGATTCCGTGTTGATCTTCTTACACACCCTTCTTTTCAGACTGTCTGCACCTGCAGGGATCACTACTATACTCTCTTTAATCAAGTCAGAGTTTGACGTGTTTACCCATGAGTGGGAACGTGCAACATTTGTCTTTCTGTGCCCAGCTTACTTCATATAATATCCTCTGTTTTCATCCTCACTTCTACAAATGACACAATTTCATTTCTTGTGGGTAAACATCACGATATTTACCTATATGCTTCCAATTTCCCTCAAAGTGTTGCTTCTGCTATATCCCACTAATTTTGACAAATTTTTACTTTCATTTTCATTTAGTTCAAAATAGCTTGAAATTTCCATCCAGGCTTGTTCCTTGACCCCTATGCCGTTTAATCTTTGATTTTCCAGTTGTCTTTCTTTGGTTGGTTTCTGTCTTCATCCCCTTGTTGTCAGAGAGCAGATGTCATGGAGTTTCTGTCCTTTCTTGTTTGCGACGGTGTCTCTGGTGGTCAGGACTGTGGCAAATGTTCCCTGTGGACCTGAGAAGAATTTGCACTCTGCTGTAGTTAGAGAGCATAGTCGGTGCATGCCCATAGTCCTAGGATTAATGGTATTATTGAGTTAGACTGTGTCCTACTGATTTTCTTTCTCCTGCGTTTGTCTTATTTCAGGCAGAAGAGTGTCTGCATTTCTACCTGTTTTAATGTTCACCTGTTTCTTCTTACAGTTCCATTTACGTCCCCCCCCATTTGGATGTTCTGTTGTTGGTGCACACATGGTAATGATGATGTGTCTTCTGGAAAAATTGGCCCATTTATAGCATAGTTTGGCACTTCTTAATGTAACATCTACAGGACCTCTTTAAGCTAGCACCTACATAAAATTCAGAGATGGCCAAGAGATGGAATGGCGGAGTAAAAGAGTAAATGTATATGCCTGGTTTATAAAGGAAAGCTGCTAAGTAGGCTTAATTACTTATACACTTAATTTCTTGCATCTGTGTATTTGGCTTATTTTGATAATAGCAGAAGAGATCACTCACTCACTCGTACATTATGAGTGTGGCAGGCAGTCTTTTACGGGAAACGCAGTGAACAGTGAGCAGGATAGTACTCTCCTGGGCTCCGCGTCTGGCAGGAAATGCAGAATATCAAATAAGCAATGACTGCAGCCCGGCAGTAAGAGGGCTTTGTGTGGATGCCTCTCAGAAGGCCGTGCATGGATAAGTTCAGAAGTACTGTTGCACTCTTTGTAGAATAAATGGGTTGACTAAATCCCGTGGAGCACGTCAATGGCAAAAACGGGAGCGGATGGAGGAGGAGGCCTTTGGTATTGCCGCTGCTGGGATGTGGGCTGGTGCAGGTGGAACCATGAAACAACCTCTACTTCACACCCCAAGCACTCTTAGCCTGACTGCTAGTGATCCCCATGGTCTACCCAGCATCTGAGACTGTGACTTCTCTGATCTCCCACGGGAGCTGGGCTCAAGCCGCCTTCCTTGCTGATGGAACTGCACCCAGTATCCTCCTTCAGATACTGCCGCCTGCCCCTCTGCCCTCCCCGCCTGCCCCTCTGCCCTCCCCGCCTGCCCCTCTGCCCTCCCCGCCTGCCCCTCTGCCCTCCCCGCCTCCCTGCCCGTCCCCTCTTGTCCATGCAGACAGGAGAATGGGCAGATGGTGCCTGCTGGTTGTGTCCACTGCAGGGACCAAGCCCAGAGGAAGCCCCTGGCACAGCAAGAAATTCTCTGCCTGTCGTTCCTGGACGTGACATGAGGTGGTCAGGGGACAGGTTGGTGAAGGCCCTAGCCCATGCTGTGATAGGTATCCACCTTTTTCTGGGGTGAGGTGAGGGAGATATGCGCTTCCTTCAGTCTGGAGTATCTGATAAGTTCTATGGTCTCCTGATAAAGGTATAGGGTGGCATCTTGTCTCCTTCCAGGAGTGAGTCACCATTAGTCTGTGCTGCTCGGGTGGTGACAGACAGAAGGCACTGTTCACGTTCATGTTCACTACCCAGGAGCAAAAAGAAGTCAAAAACTGCTTGTCAATTGGATGTTGCAGGGTAAGGCACCATCTAGAAAACAGTTGTTGTTTTCGATGATATAGAGGCACAGAGAGCAGAGCACAGCCTGAGTGCAACAGTATCCTAAATCACAGGGGAAGTCAAATAAACACATTTCAATATATCCACACAATGGAAACCAGCAGCAAAGTAGTTATGAATTAGACATGAGCATAACAAGTTATTTGACCATCATATTCAGTATATAGATTTTTTTCTAAAGATTTGTTTTCTATGTGGATAACGGCTTTCAGACATACAATGCCTGTGCACTACACATGGGCCTGGCGCCCAAGGAGCCCAGAAGAGGACGTCGGATTCCCTGGAACTGGAGTCACCCATGTTTACGAGCCACCATGTTGGCACTGGAAATCGAACCGGGGCTCTCTGAAAGTGTACTTAACAGCTGAGATCTCTCTCCAGTCCCTATACTGTGGTGGCTTTTTTGTTTGTTTGTTTTTAGGTAGACCCAGATACCTAAATGCAGTGTATGACTTAATTTATAGGAAATTTTAGGGCAAACCATGCTAATGTAATAGCGTAGGTCAATCAGTAACCTCCTGGAGCTGCTCAGTGGGGTTCAGACCAAGAGGCACAGAGGAACTTTGGGGCAATAAAATGTTTTAGATGTGATTGTGCATTCCTCTAACTTTTCAAACTAAAAACTTCAAATGGGAGCATGATGGGGACAGAGCAGCCAGACAGCCCCACACACAGTTTCTATCCCGTCTGGAGAGAGGAGTCTCTCAAGTCTTTGCTTCATTAAATATATTTATTGCAAGAGAAAGCAAGGCCCGGATGCAGTGTTGCATGTGTGCTGTGGACCTTTAGGCATCAGAGGATCAGTTTCCAGCAGATGGGGTTAAGGTATCTTTTAATTTTGTTGTATCTTGTTTCTGATACCCTGAAATGCAAGGTCCTTTACTTTGTAGCTCCCAGGACCATGAACTTGGAGTTTGAGTGAATTGCCAAGAGATTTGGATTTGACTTCTTCCTTGTTTGTTTTTAAATGGATTTATGATTTATTTCCAGTAAATGTCTGATTGGAATAGCTGTTTTATGTACCTATACACCCGAGGTCACCTTCTCGGGTCAAAGGGATCGTAAATGGAGCAGATTTACAAGGCTGGTTCTAGGCTGATGGTGTCCAGTGTGTGGTGTGCTCTGGAGAGCTGGGGAAATTCTGCCTAAACATTCCTATACTTTTGTGTGCATTCTGTAACTGGTTACACACACACACACACACAGACACACACACACACTCCCTTCTTCCATCTCTATTAACTGAAACTGGGACCTTGAGAGAATGGCTGGGATAGAAGGCGGTAGCAGAACACTATAGCTAATTAGAAGAATCCAGAGCCAGGGCGTGGCAGAGGTGAACACAGGATGATTATGAGTTCAAGGCCAACCCAAGCTACATGACTCTATCCCCACAAAATCAAGGGCTGAGGGTGTATCTCAGTGGTAGGGTTCTTGGCTAGCATACCACAAAGGCCATAGATCCAATCCCCAGTCACACAAACAAAACGAGCTAACGAGTGGCTTCAGTCATTGTCACCCTGTGTTTGAGCCTTTCCAGCTGGGGCCCCAGATACAGGAAGTGGAGACTGACTGTGTCTTTGCATCAGAATCCGTGACCCTAGTAAAACAGCTCTTTCTTTAAGCAGCTATGGTTGGAGTAACGGTTTCCTCTTCATCAGTTGTGACTAATGTCTTAGCCTCTTCGGAGTGATGCACAAGTACCAAGGAAGATGATCTGGGCACCAACACTGTAGCCCAGACCCTAAAGTTACCTTCTGTGCAGTCTCTACTCTGTCCAATTGGCCACCACAGGTTCTGTGACTGACATCAGCGCAGGATCTGTTCCCACCCCTTCTTCTCTTCTCTCTTCCTCGTTTCCATTTTGCTGGTTCAAGAGAAGGAAGTTGGCAACGGGGTGAGCTCTTGAAGCCTCTTAGTGGACCTAGACTCATGCCCATTGAGCTCTCTCTCTCCTGAGCTGTACCAGGACCCCACATCCTCTCTGGCCGGCCTGCCATCCCATGCCGAGTGGGCAGAGCTCGGCTCATCAGTGGGGGCAGCTGCTCTGCCATCTAGCCGAGGGAACCAGGTTCCAGTCAAGCGCCTCTATGCTGTGGGCATGTGAGAGCAGGGCTCAGTAGGCACTCGAGGGCACCTGGGCAGATGTTCTGTGCAGTTCTGGTAAAGCAGCTTTGCTTCTTAACAGTAGTCTTCCCGGCTCTCTGGCACGTCCTGTTCATTCTTCGCTGTTCCAGTCGCTGCCACCCTGGGGCCTCTGGCAAGTTTTCTCTCACTGCCTCCTCCCAAGGAGGGCGCTTGGCATGCCGATCCCGAGCTTCCGGGAATGCTACCCTCTGTGGGTTTTTCCATGTCAGGTAGAGGCCAGGCAATCAGCAGAGTTCAAGGGCATGCCAGTGGAGCACCTGATGTTGATAGCAGAGAGCAGGTACCTGCAGTGTGGAGACCTGCCCTGGGAGGGGAGACCTCTTCTCCTGGCCATAGGCCATACAGAAGGAATCCTTCTGAGGCTCCTGCCCAGCTCAGCATTGGTGGGAAGAGTGGGGATATTAATCAGAAAGACAGAAGTAGCCATGAATGCCTTTGCCATGAAAGGTGCAGGCTGGGGTGTTGATAAGACCTTTCCAGAGGGAGGTTGTGTGTCTCTGAGCAGGTCCAAGGGCAGCCGCAATATGTGGGCTCTTAAAAGCAGGTCCTTCCCTAGTCATTCTGTTTGGGCTGATCTCTGTGGAGCACCATGGGTCCTGGGGAAGAGAGTGCTCCCTGTCTGCCTGTAGGACATTCTCCTTGGAGACTTGAGGCCCAGTGTCTTGGACATGGGTGAGATATAGCATATGGTGTCTTGTGGGGTATTCTAACTCTGGGTTATGTATCCCAGTGGCCAATCTATGAGAGTATCCTGGCAGCAAGCACTTAGATACATTCCAAGCTTGGACCACCTTCCAAACCTGCCCTTTGTTACTTGTGTGGGTGTGGAAGGGTTGTTTGGGGGTTTGGTTTTGTTTTTGCCCCTGTACTTAGGACTCCATCTCCTTTAAGCCACAAAGGCCCTGAGAGATTGATGTTATCTCTGGTCGGCAGAAAAGGAAACTGAGTCTCTCTGCCAGGAGAGGCAGAACCAAGTATCCCCATCTCTCCCCAAATCCCCCGCCCTTCCTATCACGGCTCTCGGATGTTGTCTTGGGAAATGGATGTTTCAATGGCCACTCTGATACTTTTCACTGTCTTTACCCTGCATGTTGAACTCCCGGGAGAAAAAAAAAAGACAAGCCGGTCAGGGACACAGTGGTGAACTGAATTCTTTTCAGCATAAATCGATGGCATCACTGTGCCTGGGATGTCTAAATTGCCCTTGGCTTTGTCTTTTTTAATACCTAGGGAACTCCGCTATCTTTTCTTGATAAGTCAGGCCAGTGTTTGCTGATAACGAGGAGGACCTTGAAGTGATTTTTTACCCTGCAGGATGCTTGCGGCTGTAGAGACCCTTCTCGCTTCCTTTGGACTTCACACATTTACTGGAGCAGTGTTTAAGTGGCGCATTCTTACTGTGTGTGGTGGCTCTGAGGATATCACTTTCGAGAAACGTTCTGTCAGTCATGCGGCCCACCGAGGATGGAGACATGTTAAGAATTTTTCTCAGCAACTTTTTGGAACAGAAGAAATAAGATAGCTAAGTTCTCAGAAGTTACTTGGATTACAAACTGTCCTGGTTATTATTGCTATGATGAAACACTGGGACCAAAAGCAATTTGGGGAGGAAAAGGTTTATTTGGTTTACACTTCCACATGATAGTCCATCACTGAAGGAAGTTGGGGAAGGAACCTGGACTGAGGAGCCGATGCAGAGGTCATGGAGGGGGTGCTGCTTACTGGTTTGCTCCTTAGGACATGTTCAGTCTGCTTTCTTATAGATTCTGAGACCACCAGCCTCAGGGTTGTCACGACACGGGCTGGACCTTCTCCAATCAATCACTAATAAAGAAAATGCCCTATAGGCTTGCCTACAGCCTGATCTTATGGAGTAATTTTTAAAATTGAGGTTCCCGCCTCTCGGATGATTATAGCTGTGTCAAGTTGCAATAAAAGTATCCAGTACATGAACTGAATTTTGTTCTGCTGGGCAAACAAATCCTTCATATCCAGCCAGTAGAAAACTAAGGTGTATGGCGGGCTGAGACAACACAGGGTCCCTCACTTAACCTTCCATTGCTCTAGCCTTCCCTCCTACTATCTTTCCTTGCTCCTTGAGTCCTCAGACCGAAATGCCCAAACTGCTTTCCAAACCTTGCCATTCCTTGGCCAGGGTCACCCCTTCCCCAGACTTTTATCCGCCACTGGCTCCTTGGCCATCTTTCCCTCCCCATGCCAATGCATTCACCTAGGGACGTGTTCCCAGTGCCTTTCTAAGCACGCCACTCTCAAACTTCAACACTTCTTGTTTTTAAGTTCAGATCCACACACTTAAGAGTAGCCATCTTTCCCCTCACTGATACTTAAGTTGTGTGAGGCCAGTGGCTATGTCTGACTTGTTTACCAGAATACCCTTGGTCTTAGCATGATTCCTGTACGCAGTAGGCAGTCATTCAAAAATGAGTTTTAGATTTTTGAGTCAATATTACCTTCTCCCATTGATGGAACTACAAACCAAGGCTATAACATAACTTCTCAGTGTGTATTGGACCGCCAACTCTGGTCTGGTCTCAGCTTGGCCAGCTTTGGGGCACTTGTGACTCCAGGGCCTGGCTCCAAATGTTGTGCTCACATGACTTTACGATGCTGCTGCCTTTGATTTTGAGAATCTGTATTTCTTGGGGTGATAGAAGTAGATTCTTTGGTTTGGTTATGACTGTTAGATCTTAAGATTAGACGGTGTTCGGTAGGGCACTTGGGTACATTAGACCAAGGACATTATGAGGGACAAGATTGCACCATGCCCTCTGTGAGTCAGAAGCAGCAGGAGACTGAGATAATCCCCTGTCTGTGTCCCAGAGCAGATGGCATGACTTCGTTTTCTGGAGACGTGTGGACTAAAGCTCATTTGAACAGTTCTTTAGGTGAGTGACCTTGCCTGTCAGGTACCAGAAGCAGAGAGCTGTGGAGGGCACTGGCTCTTAAATGGTGCCCCATGCATGAAAGGAGAGTCACTGAGCTTGGGGGTTGGAGGCCAATAGGCCTGAAGAGATGACAGAGACTCCTGGAACAGATTTCAGACAAGGGCTTTTCATTTCCCAGGATGCTGGCAGGCAAATCCAGTCTGATGAGGGCCTCTCTTGCAGCCCTCCACTTTGCAAACCATGTTATCATAGCATTTTTCTGTCTCTTGGCTGGCTGCTGTGGCTGCTGCGACAGGTCTAAGCCTGTGCCTTAGAGCCGCTGAGAAGCCCCTGCTCTGCCAAGACTGAGTGAGCAGAACATGGACAAAGTGATAGACACCCCGTGTCTGGGGACCCTTTGTCTCAGGTTCTGTAGTCAATGGAGAGAGAGAGAGAGAGAGAGAGAGAGAGAGAGAGAGAGAGAGAGAGAGAGAGAGAGAGAACACATGCATGAGTAAGTGCTCATATACACACATGGAAATCAGAGGACATTTTGTGGAATTGGTTTTCTTCCTTTACCATTGTTACTCAGGGTTTCAGACTTAGGGGCAATCACCTTAACCCACTGAGCCATCTCCCCAGCCCCTAAAGGCTTTAGATAAAATGGATGAACTTGCTCATGTTTCAGATGGGCAGTGTGTCTCTCAGTTGGCTTTCCTTCTCCCTTCTGTGTAGACTTTCCCTCCTTTCATGCATGCCTTTCTTCCAGAAAGGCATCCAGACTGCTTTGCTTTCATCCCGGTCTATCTGCAGTTCCTTCTCTAACTTCCTGAAGCTCCCAGGGAAGACCACAAGTAAGTCTCATGTGGCGTGTTGCTCTTCCAGACTTCTCTGTGCTGCGGTCTGGTCTGCCAGGTGTTCCCTGGAGACATGGTTATGGGTCATAGACACCAGCATAGGGATCTGGGGATCTCCCGATTACAGGATCCACTCTGGACTCCTGGTGCTGGGCAGCAGTGCAGAAAGAGTGCCCTTTCCCTCCATGTACCAGCTTGTCCCAGCTCATCTCTGTTTTACACACTGAACTTCTGTCTAGGATGTTGCTAGATCAGAAGGCTCATGGTTTGAAACTGTACTTTGACAAATACTCAGATCCTCCTGGAATCTGAATGAATTCTTATGGAAACAATAATAATTATTATCATCATTGTTGTGCTGTTTTCTGACAGTCTTGCTCTGTAGCCCAACTTAACATGGAATTCACTATGTAGCCTAGACTGGTTTTGAGCTCACAGAAGTCCTCCTGCCTTGGCCTCCACAGTGCTGGGATAACAGGCATGAGCTGTCATGCCCAGCTTCATGAAAATTTTTCATCTGTATGGACTCGTTGAGCTTTTACTGGATGTTTTATGCTTTAAAATTCTATCTGTATTATGTTCACACAGTGGAGTGTTTATAGGACTCCATACATGTGTGTATGTTTTAATATACACACAAAGCACACAGTACGTGCACATAAATGTATTATCCAAGGCCAGGTTTTTAATGCACACATCTTTAAAAAGGTTGTGTCTTTTTTTCTGGAAGGACTCCCCATGCTCCCGCATGTTGCTTGCGTTTCTCTTCTTCTTTGAGTAACTCCATTCTGCCTCACAGTGTGTTAGCTCTGCATACCCCTCTTCTGGCTATACACCCAGCCATTCAAAGTTCAAGACACTTGGCTCTTATCTCTGTAACCTTGGTAATACCAGGAAGCATGCTCTACACAGGTGCCTAAGGAATCATCTTTATCTGAGAAGATTAAATTAGAAAATTATAGGCTAGGAAGACATGTTGGTAAGGTCTCATGTTGCCATGGAATTGGGATGTCATGCACGGACCTCAAGAAGACCTGCCTAGCTTTTCACACGGGGCAGATTATACAACACAGAGCTCCATGCTATTGTTCTGGGACACAGAACATGGCACTGATCGCTCAGTACAACTTTTCATCCTTGGAAAATTATCTTTAGGTGCAGGGATTACGATAGGGACCAAGAATGCCAGTGCTCTAAGGGACAGTGTATGACTGGGATGCCCGGATACCTCATTGCTCTGATGACCTTGTGTGGACAGTTATGTGTTCTGTTGTATCTAGGCATAACTCACCTCGAACGAAATCTATGCTTATTGAATTGAACTGATTAAGGCAGGGGTCAGAGAGAGCAGCCAGCCAGTTACAGAACTGCTCACATCAGCAGATTGGTATGGCTCTTGTCCCACCTTCTCAAAGTCAGACCACCTTCTAAGTTGTAAAATGATAGGAATGTCATGTCACACAATATAAGCCAATAGTTATTGAATGCTGCTATCTGCAAGGTGCCTTGCAAAGCTTGGGTAGTTGTTAAGGTTCATACTTAAACCTTATAACTTGTAGTGACTTTCCTACCATGCAAATTCTTTACTACATATTGCCATATATTAACTTTATAGCATAATGCCATATATTAACATCTAATTCTCGTGAGGTTCATTTGCCTCAAGAGACTCTTGTTCCTCTTAAAGGGCATTTGCCTCCCAGGTTCTGGCTTATCTTGTCTTTTAGTCTTTTAGGGCATGGCTGCATTCTATTTATTTTTGTTCATGGTAATTTTGATGACCAGGGGAATGTAAACAAACTGACAAACAACAAAAATACAAAAAAAAGAAAACTAGAGAATTAGAAAGCATATGCTCACATTTTGTAAGAACTACGGCAGGGAAATTATACTTAGTTTAGGTTTCTGAGGGAGTACTGGAAAATGAAATTTAATTGGGTTATAATTTCTTGTTAGGCACTAATGATGCTAATACTGCTTTGCCTCTAACCAGCCATGTGGCTTGCAGTAGGAAAACAGCGCTTCTGCTGGGCTTACACGCTGTCACCACCGTGCTCTTCATCTAGGACCCGCGAAACCTTAGCTTTTGAGTTGAATAGCCCTGGTCACATAAATGAGGTAGTTTTCACTTTGTTTTTTAAATCTCACATTTATTTCATGTAAAGATGGGGAGGGATGGGGATATCTTTTGACTTCCCACGAGTAATGAGGAAAGAACGTCCCTGCCTTGGTGATACCTCTTCCCTTCTGTCCTAGTGAGGGTAGAAACTTAGCTTGAGGGAACACCCTGGCTGAAGCACCCTGGGGAGGAGAGAGTTAATTTCACCCACAGTTCATATGACAGTCTATCATCCAAAGCAATGAAGGCAGGAACTCAAGCAGGGCTGGAACCTGCAGGCAGGAGCTGATGTGTGGAGGGGTGCTGCTTATTGGGTTGCTCCTCATGGCTTGCAAGGGCCATGGAGGGTGTTGCTTACTGGCTTGCTTCCCCTGACTTGCTCAGCCTGCTTTCTTATAAAACCCAGGACCACCAGCCCAGGGGTGGTATCACCCACAATAGGCCAGGCCCTCCCCCATTGATCACTTCTTAAGAAAATGCCTTACAGCTGCATCTCATGGATGCATTTTCTCAGTTGAGGCTCACTCCTCTCTGATGACTCTAGCTTGTGTCAAGTTGACATAAAACTAGCCAGCACACCTTCAATAATCCGAAAGGCTATAATCTTTAAACTTGTGGGGCAACTGGACATTTGTTGGTTAAATAGCAATATTTACACATTCCAATTAGTCTCATTATGCTCTGATTATATTCATTAAACTCTGGTCCTGGGGAGCAGGCATCTACTTGCTTTTCTGCCCTGTATCCCTCCAGAGAGCCTCCGGAGGGTTTCTTGTAGCACTGTGAGCACATGGGGTAGGGTCCACCCCTCTGTGACTGACAGTCCTTCACCAGTGCTGTGGTTGAGTTGAAAGATGAGGAACGGTGACCCCAGTAACTTCTACTCTTCTCTAACTTTAACAACACGAACACCTTGCAAAGCTTTCCAACCCTTCGCTTTTTATTGCTTTTATGCCGTGAATAAAACAGCGATCGGCACACAAGATGACAGACGGGAAGAAAGGAGGAGCCACTGAAATGCCAGCTTATGCCAGGCCAGTACTAGAAATTGTCACATACTCACCTCATATTCTGAGAGAGGTCTTCTTCCCTACCCTTGCAATGTTTATAATTATTTTAGCATTTGTGTTTTTATTTACTGTACAGGGAGCGGGGAACCACAGCAGCACACAGAGGCCAGAGGACAGCTTGAAAGAGTCAGTTCTCTCCTTCTGCCTTAGGGGTCCAGGGGATGGAACGTAAGCTGTCAGGCTTGGCAGTAAGTGCTTTTACCTGCTGAGCCATCTCCCAGGCCCAGTGGGTGTTCTGTCTTGTTTTGATTTTAAACAAAACGCCAGCTGTAGCAAAAGGAAGTAGTGACTGGGCTTATGGAAGGGGATTGCTAGACTCTGCAGAAGCCCTTCTTTGTGGGGCCTTTGTAAGCCCCTCAATGGCTTAACCTTTACTAGAATTACAAAAAGAATTCTAGCTGATAGACTGAGACGCTGATCCCAAGGCTGATTTCGCTCTGTTAAAGAGCCAGACCAGGCAGCTGCTGTCTCGTAGTGCAGATATTTGTGAGGTGGAGGTGGGAGGCAAGTTGCCTCTAGTTGGGTCAGCTTTAAGAGATGGTGAACTAAATCCAAAACCAAATGTGATTTGAGTAGCCTGACTCTCTAGCCAATGACAGCACTGTGTGCTTTATGAACAAGTAAGCACTAAGTGGGTGTGGTCCTGCGGCTCTGGTGAACACCGTCTGTCCTTTGGTTCTCTCTTCTTTCTCTGTTTATCTGTCCCCCTCTCTCTTTTTCTCTCCCTACTGTGCGTGCGCACGAGTGTGTGTGTGTGTGTGTTCTTATGTGTGCAGGTGCACATTTGTGCATATGCGTGTGGGTGTGGAGTCAACATCAGATGTCATTCTCTGGCAGCCACCCGCCTTTCAAAAAATTCATGTGTGCCTAGATAGTTTCATACATGTATATAAACCATTACAGTCACAATCATCCTCCCTCTCCCTCAAGTCTCATATCTACCTTC
This sequence comes from Ondatra zibethicus, assembly GCA_004026605.1. Lineage (NCBI taxonomy): Eukaryota > Metazoa > Chordata > Mammalia > Rodentia > Cricetidae > Ondatra > Ondatra zibethicus. The sequence goes on along the minus strand of PVIU01015426.1, from coordinate 16,425 downwards.
CTGCCTTCCCACCACCATCTGTTCCTCCACGTCCTTATTCTGCTTCCATGTTCTGTTCACCTGATTATACACGTCTTAGAATGGGCTGGAGAGACGGCTCAGCGGTTGAGAGCACTGACTGTTCTTCTATAGGACCTGGGTTCAGTTCCCAGTGCCCACATGGCAGCTCACAACTGTCTGTCACTCCAAGATCTGACACCTTCACACACATACGTGCAGGTAAACCACCAGTACACATAAAATAAAAAATAAATAAACTCTCTTTTAAAAAAGAATCCTTATAATCTCCTTAAGTTAACAACCCCCTCACCATCCCGAGATGGTGTTGAGCGTGCGGCCTGGGGCCTCAGCCAGTGTTAGCTGAATTTGTCTTACTCCGATCTCCCTTCTTCATGACAACGTTAAGTCCTTGTACCTTTGGCTGGCATATAAGGGGCTTTTTTTTTAAATCATGTCCATTTGTTTGTCTCAATGCCCTGCCATCTGTGCTCCATCTGCCAATCTAGAAAACCCCTCTGTGTGCCGCTGACTAAAGAATATGGGTGCTTTCTTAAAAGATGGAGTGCTGTAGAGTGTTGTTATCTCCAAAGCACCATTTAGCGTCTTCTTAAGATAGAGTTAGCCCTCTGTGAGCTCCGTGGGATGGAGAGAAGCGGTGTGCTCCTGTGTCCTGGTGTTAGTGCTGGCTCGAGAGCTGGTGGGAACCAGCACAGATGGGATGAAGCCCTTTGCCAGTGTGTTCAGTTTGTGGAGTGGTGCGTTCTGCTTCAGTGTCCGTAGCCAGAGCTTGCTTGAGGGGATAGGGGCTCCATGGTTATCAGTTTGGGGAAAAGTTTGTTTAAATGGAATGCGTGCTATTAAGTCCTGTTTCAAATTTGCCTCTCAGAAGTTTCGAGATTCTCTCACATGAGTTTCTTCACTCCTTCCAGAGTCTTTGTGGGACTGGAAGGCAACGTGGTGTCCCTGACATGCCTCCGAATGCTGACACCCCGTAGGATTAATAATCCACTGAGACTTCTTGAAGTCAGAGATTCCCTGGTCCTTAGGGGGAAAAACAGACATCCGCCCAGGGGAAGCCAGTCAGCCAGAAGGTCCCCTGCTTCAGAACACCAGGGGGTGGAAGCACCAAGGCACATGCTGGCAACGGTGACTCCACCACGGAGTCCAGATTTGGAATCCTTGTGATTCTGTTTTCCTTTCTCATCCCCCAGCTCTTAAAAGTGACAACCATGAGCGTTCTTAAGAACAGCATCATGTGCAGCCCTGTGCCAGCAAAAGTGACTTACCTCATGATTAATGGCAGCATTTCCCAGCCAGGGGCACACCCTGGAGTGCACTCACCCATTATTGGAAGAAGGCAAAATGACTTCCCAGTCCCTGATCATTCCTTACCCAAAGTGAGACTCTCAAAGCTTGGGACTGGCAGGAGCCATCTCAGACCTTATGAGTCACCCGGTCTACAGGGCCTTCAAGGCTGATCTCCTGTGTCAACTGCCCAGGCCTGATGTGAGGTCCCACAGGGGACCTGGACCAGAGCTTCTACTGTCTGAGAGGGATTGCTTACTGGAAGTTCTCTCCTGGCTCAGGATGCTCACGTGTACCGATGCCCACACGTGAGCAGCAGCAATGCTCACGGGTACCGATGCCCACACGTGAGCAGCACCAATGCTCACGTGTACCGATGCCCACACGTGAGCAGCACCAATGCTCACGGGTACCGATGCCCACACGTGAGCAGCAGCAATGCTCACGGGTACCGATGCCCACACGTGAGCAGCACCAATGCTCACGGGTACCGATGCCCACACGTGAGCAGCACCAATGCTCACGGGTACCGATGCCCACACGTAAGCAGCACCAATGCTCACGGGTACCGATGCCCACACGTGAGCAGCATCCTCAGCTCTGCTTTCTTTCAGGTTTTTGAAAAGATTTCTTTCTCTTCCTGTAGGATGTATTTTCTTTCTCTTCCTGTAGGATGTATTTTCTTTCTCTGCCCCTTCATTTAACCTCTTCAAAGTCATGAAACGGGTCGGGAGAATGGCTGCTGGTTGGGTTTTTATTGTTTATTTGTTTTGTTTTGGTCTTGGTTGTTTGATGTAAGATGGGCTTTTAAAAACAACAGAGAACACCAGGGCCATTTTCTGGGGGTTTACATTGCCTTGGCTAAAGGGAAAATGGCCTCACACTACAGCTGAAAGATGTCTATTCTTTGATCTATTCTTTAATCCATGGTTTTAAAAGAAAATAAATATGTGACTAGTTATTCTTGGAAAGTCTGTCAACATAAGGGCACCCCCCTTCCACTCGGGGTCCCGGGACAATACTCTTATTTCAGAAAGGACCCCCTTAGACAGGCGGTGTACAATTCTGCATGTCTGCCAGGGAAGATGGAATCCAGCTGGGTGGTGCAAAGACAGTTCCTTCCACTGTGGAGATAGATACACACACACACACACACACACACACACACACACACACACACACACACACATCTTTAAAAATCTCTTCCAAGTAAGAGAACAACAATAATAATATTTCCAAATGAAATTGAGTGGGCGGCCATGTTGAAACCATGGTCAAATCTGATAGAAAGCCATTCTGCCCCGCAGCTCTTGGGGGTTGGGGGTTGCTGCCCACTGTAATCTTGCAAAGGCTATTTTACTCTGGAAAATAGACATTTGTTTAGCAATTTGGAAAGTATCTGTGCAAACCACATCATCAGGAACAGCGGCCACCTCACATGCCTTCTGGTCCCTAGTCTTCCACTTCTCAGTCTCTCTGTCAGGTTGGTACAAGTGTCATCCTGGTTCCCACGTGGAAATGGAGGCAGCAAATGCCAAGCGACTTCCCCAAATCACAAAGCAGTTAGTACAGTCCCCTTGTGTCTCTTTTTAATTCTTGGGCTGGTCTCTCCGATGAAACCCCAGCTTTTTTAGGGCAGCTACTTCTGTTTTGTTTTCCATCTGTGCACTTCTGCAGGAGTTTTGTGCCTGCCTCCTGTGCACACTTCAAGTTCATGGTGGGGCAGGATTAGTTTGGCGTGGCTGAAGTCTTGTGTGCTTAAGGTGTTTGGAAATGATGAAAGAAGAAGAAAATACTTTGCTCTACAGCTCTCAGAATGCTGTCTACACACCAGAACCTTGCTAGCATCTGCACAGATTCCGCGAAGGCGCATCAGTGTGCTTCTGAGGCGTCAGGTAACTTCCTGGCAGGCTTGTTTGTTTTCATTATGCTTCCCAACTTTCACGCCATAGCTCAAAAAATAAATTAGATTTCAGAGCAGATGAGTAGAAGTGGGGGACGATGCCGGCTGGTTCTCTTGTTTATATCTCCATGTACAACCCATACCCTTTGCTCTGCCGAAGAGACCTTCTCTTTGGTTTAGAAGTGTGAGCATTGAGCTCAAGAGCTAGCAGAATCCCTTTGTCTTGTGAAACAGCACCCCATTCCTTGCATCAAGGCCAAAATACAGTTAGGATACTGTTTTCATCTTCTCTATCCCATCCCCACCTCCAGGGCTATGAAAACCACCAATTATAGGATTCTTAGCCTAATTATTTGATACAGTTTCCCATACTGTTGTCACATGTTGCTCTGCAAAGGGTCTGACTGTTAACACAGACTTGCACAGAATCTAACTGTTGGCTTAGATGGGTTTGCAGAGGGTCTGACTGTTAACACAGGCTTGCACAGAGTCTAACTGTTGGCTCAGATGGGTTTCCACAGGGCCTGACTGTTAGCCCAGGAAGGTTTGCACAGGGTCTGATTGTTAACACAGGTTTGCACAGGGTCTAACTGTTAACACAGGTTTGCACAGAGTCTGTTGGCTCAGATGGGTTTGCACAGGGCCTGACTGTTAACACAGGCTTGCACAGGGTATGACTGTTAACACAGGTTTGCACAGGGTTGACTGCTAGCCCAGGTTTGCACAGGGTCTGTTAGCCCAGGTTTGCACAGGGTCTGACTGTTAAAATAGGTTAGCACAGGGTCTGACTGTTAGCCCAGGAAGGTTTGCAGAGGGCCTGACTGTTAACACAGGTTTGCACAGAGTCTAACTGTTGGCACAGATGGGTTTACACAGGGTCTGTGTCAATCACGGCAAACCTGGCACACAGATGAAGGCTTAGCTTTCTTAACACCAATCCCAGCATTGTCCCTTTTGTACCAGTCATAGCAGCCCCTCTGCTTTGCCAAGGGGAAGTGCTACCCTTTCTTCATGGAGCCTTGTCTACTATTACCGAGGTTCTTCCGCATCTAGTGGTAGATGTCTGTGAAGACCCTAAAGTACAGGTACTCATACTTTACATACAAGATTTTCTTGAAAATGGGAGAAGAAGACAGTTCAGCTGGTAAAGGGCCTAATGTGTACAAGTGTGCACACAGATATATGGACGTACACCCATAGCCCACCCCTCCTCCCAGATTTCTTTGAAAAGGCGAGTGTTCAGAATGAAATGTTTCCCTTGAATTCATTCAGTTCAGGACTCTGTTAAAATTTAGTTGCACATCATGGAGTTTGGGCACATGGCGTGTGTTTAACGGTCTGTGTTTTCACTAAATGTGATAAAATGAATACATAGTCTTATAGAGTAGGAGGCTGAACTCTGTGCCCAAAGACTTTTCAGGAGAACCAAGAGGTTTTGAGGCATCAGAAAGATCTCAATTTTCACATGCTTATGTGTGAACAGGTAGCCATTTGTTCTTACTAAAAGCATGCAAGAAGGATTTGCGCACGTGACATTTGGCAAAGGATTGCTTATTAGAGGAAACGGAAGATACTCTGTGCGGACGAGTTTGGGGGCTGCCTGTTTGAGGTCACCAGCACAGTTCCCCCTTTTGTCTGGAAAATCTTTATGGCTCCTTCCTAGAAGCTTTCAGTTGGAGGGGTGAAGCAGGGTGTTCTTTGTTGGCCACACAAAGTGGGCTTCTCACAGATGTGGAGATTGGGAAGTCTAGAGGGTGTCTTCGACTCTCCCACTTTCTGGCTTATAGCAGCCATCTTCTCTGTGTCCTTCATGGAAGGGGGTCTTTTTTTTTTTTTTTGACATGGGCCTTGTCTTAGCTGTTTTCCTGTGGCTGTAATGAAACACCATGGCAACTCAGAGGAGAGTTTATTTTGGGCTATGGTTCCAGAGGGCTCAGCTCACCACGGCAGGGAGGAGTGGCAGCAAACATGTGGGGCAAGAAGCTGGGAGATCAGATCTCAGTAGCACACAGGAAACAGAGAGAATGAACTGGAAGTGGGGTGAGGCTATGAACAGAGTGCTTCCCTTCTTCCAACAAGGCTCCTAAACATTCCATAATCTCCCTTCCTGACACAGTGATACCAACTGAGAACCAAGTCTTCAAATAGGTGAGCCTCTGGGAGACATTTCTCCACAGGTGTTAACCTCGCTTACGATGCCCTTGTTCCGTTCTCATGTCTTTAATCGTGTAACAAAGCCTGGCCCTCAGTAGCGCCACTCTGGGTAGTGTTTTAGTACCACAGAACTTCAGAAGGTGCACGCCTTTCATTTGCAGTGGGGGCTTGTGATGAGTTCTTTCTGTCTATAGCTCAGATTGGGTCCTGCTGGAGAAGGTCTGATCATAAACATAACATTAATAATTCTGTTACTACTGATGATTCACTTTGCAAGTAAGTATATTTATTAAAAATTTTTAGACTAGCCTCATCCTAGAGCTTCCCAAGGATTGCTGGCTCTCTGAAGACCAGCAGGAAGTAAGGTAAAGTAGCATCCAGGGATGACTCAGTGAACATGTATGTACCTGTTTTCCGGGAAGACAGCAGCCCTTGAATCAGGGGCCTTTAGGAGTGCCACTATTGTGGCAATACCGAGTTTGTATTTAGCTGTATAATCTGTCGAATATTTCAGTGCCTACAACATCAGAAACCATCTCTCAAGTGTGAATATTTCGGTGCCTACAACATCAGAAACCATCTCTCAAGTGGCTTCTAGAGCTGGATGAAAAAAATGGGTCCTGTCCTATAAAACATAAAGAATTCAATGTTATCTGACTCTGATTAGTGTCACTTGTGATTTCTGAAAGGCCATGTTTGCCTGGAAGTTTTATCTTGCAGAGAATATTGACTCCACTTTGGTTATGCTTTGGTATCTGCTCACAGAGGGGGACAAAATAATCCTTGCTATCCTTAGAAGCATATATATTTTAATATAGTTTTAATATAAGGATATTGGTGGATCTGAAGAAAAACAAATCCATCATGTTAACAAATCAGAGTGGAAACAGAAGACATCCATGCACATACATCCATGCACACATACACACACAAACACATAAATGTGTATACAGCCACACACACATATATACATATAGATACAAGCATGTATGTACACACAAACATATAGACATATGCATGTGAACACATACACAATATACATTCATACACATGCATATGCCTGCATATATTTACATACACACATAGATGCAAATGTATACATAAAATACATTTTTATACAAATACATACACATATGTATGATTACATATCTATATATGTGCACATGTATACACATCCACACATACATCTGCATGCATATATACACATACATTTATAAGCACATACATGCACATATGTATGGATACATACATATATAAATGTACACATATGTATACTCATCTACACATACATATATATGCATATGCACATGGATACATGCATATATTCATTCACAGATATAAATATAGGCATGCATGTATGTATATACATACATGTTTACCCATGCATATATTTCATATACATGCTCACATACATATATGCTTCCATATAAAATAAATACAATATTCTGACACACATTCATATATACACACATATATATAATGTGCATACATGCATATAGATTCATATGTATATGTATGGATAATTAAATTATAAAATCTGAAAAGACTCTGAAGAGTTGAGAAAATGGGCTCATTGAATTATAACAGGATATTTGGAGTATGTCTTTAAGCTTTAAATATTTCCCAGACACCTAGTGTATGCCAACTACTCCCTGAATGGATCTAAGGAGAGCTATCAGATGTCTGAGCAGGCTCAGGCCAGAGGTGACCGTCTGTCAGGACAATCTCAATAGATGTTCTGAACTTTTTCTCCTCTGTGTGTGAATGAGTGAGTGTGTGTGTGTGCCTGTGTGTGCATGTACAGGTGAGAGGACAACTCCAGAGAGTCAGTTCTCTCCTACCTGTGTTGATCTGAGGGATCAAACTCAGGTCGTCAGGCTGTGTGACCAGTGAGTGCGTTTAACCTGCCGAGCCATCTTGCTGGTCCTTGAGTTTGGATGTGTTGTGGGTTTTGGTGCTGCAGACTGAGCTCAAGGCTTCATGTTTGTGAATCGTGTGCTCTACTACTGAGCCACATCCCAGGCCCAATTAGTTCCTGTTGTTAGGACACATCTATAGAGGACTGGCGGGATGGAGAAGGTTCTGGAAGCCACAGTAGAAACGCTGTGGAAGAGCAAGAGCTGTTTCCCTGGGAGAGGGACTCACAAGAAGGGGTCTGCAAATCTCAGTAAACCACGAACCACATGATCAAAACAGGGCTGGAGATGGCTCAGTGGTTAACACTGGCTGCTCTTCCAGGGGTCCAGAGTTCGATTCCCAGCAACCATATGGTGGCTCACAGCCATCTGTAATGGGATCTAATGCCATCTTCTGTCATGCAGGCACACATGCAGACAGAGTATTCATACCAAAAAAATACATAAAGAAAACGGAAAAAAAAACTTTAAAAGGAGGGTCTCAGTGGTCCCTGCTCATCCTAGGCTACAGAGCCACAGGTAGCTGTTAGTTTTCATGTTGGGCAGTGTAGACACAGTGTGTTTCTCTATTAGCTTCTGTGACTCTCACTACCTGAAGAATTCTATGTAAGAGACAGACTCATCGGATCAGTGCCATGGGAAAGGACTGCCCGAGGAAGTCTCCTAGCAGTTGAGCTGGGTAGGAAGGTGTCAAGAAGGGGGCAATCTTGGTGGCCTCCATGTTACTCTGTGGACACCAAATGCTGTACCATGGTACAGGCTACCTCACTGCATCTGTTCACAGCTTTCCCCTGATGGCTCTGTTGTGGGCTGACAAGAAGTCCCTGCTGGCCCCGCAGAGACGCGTCTCAACTCTTTCTCTGTCCATCTTAATTTGACTTAACCACCCCCCCTCCCGTAGAACAGTAGCTTGTGAAAGCCATTAAAGCTTTCAATGGACTCATGTCTAGAAGTACATTGTTTTGGGGGATATAACTTCTGCATATGAACTTGGTTACATGGTGAAGGTTCCAAGGCCGCCTGGTCTAACCCTGTCTCAGCTTGAGTAAAACTCAAACACTCAAATTCGAACAGAACCAAGTTCAGTTAGAAGGTGGCAATGGCATTTTCCTGTGATAAGCCACAAAACAAGTTGTTGGCCTGTGTTTGTAGGGTGTCTTTGGAGCAAAGGGATGTCTTCTTAAACACTTAGACTTACAGTGAACCATGAGATCATAATTAGTAGGCATTAAAAAAGCCCTTTAGCCTCTTTCCAAAGGCCCATGTCTATGAACTCCAAAGCCTGGGCATATTCCTTAATCGAAGCTTTGTGAGCTGCCTAGCCCAAGATCTCAGCTCTGGTCAACTGTGGGCAGCTTATTTTTTTTTTATTTTTCATTTTTATGTTTGTGGGACATGTTCAAACATCCATTCTGAGGGGAACAATGAAGGGAAATGGCATTAATTATGTTAGGCCTGTCTCCCAAAGAGAGGAAAAGATGAGATTATCATATAGCAGGGTCTCTATAGACAGACTCTGGGCTGCATACCTCAGTCACTTTCCAAACCATCCTTGGCATACTATCACATGCCTTTTGTTGCTTTTATTACAGCCTGCTATGTAGATAAGGCTAGCCTGTTATGTAGTTGAGGATAGACTGCTATGTAGATGAGGATAGCCCGCTTATGTAGTTGAGGATATCCTTGAACGCTCCATCTTTCTGCTCGCAAATCTGTGCTGCTGGAATCACAAACATGCGCTTTTCGCTGTTTGCTTTGAAATAGCTTTGGCTCTGCAGCTAATTTCTTCCTCTCGCTTCTCTCCTGTTCGACTCAGAATCTGGTTGCATCAAGGTAACTCTACTTTCCAGGTGTGCGTTGCCATGGAAATGTTCCATCCTAGCCCAGGCTTGCTGGTCAGGTGCTGGGCTCTGACCTTTGGAGGAAGGTAGCCCCTTTAAGATGTTTGCCACAGCTAGGAACCTCCTCAGGCAAGCACCTCGGTTTCCTCGCTCACCTAAGAAGGGAACTCTTGATCTTGGTCACAGAAGGGTTTTCATGGGAGCCGATATGTAAATGAGGCAGAGAAGAAACAGGGTCTGTGGACAGGGATGGTCAAAGGGTGAGGGCTATTTAAGGGGACGTCCCATGGAAAGAAGCAGTGGGGAATTATTAATTTATTTTTCAAAAAAAAACCACCTCTCTGTGTGTATGTATGTGCACATACGATATGTGTGGATATGTGTATGACCGAGTGTGTGTGAGTGTGGGCACACACGCTCCACGGTATGTGTGTGGCAGTCGGAGGAAAGCCTTAGGTGTAGCACCTGGCCTTCCACCTTGTTCGAGGTAAGTCACTTGTACCACACGATGTGGGCCAGGACACCCGGCCGCGAGCTCCTGGGGATTCCCTGCTCTGCCCTCTAGCTCTCTGCAGGCATGCTGGGATTGAAATCATGTACCACCATATCTAGCTTTATGTGGGCTCTGGGGATTTGAACTCAGGTTCTCATGCACGAGCAATCTCTCTAGCCCACAACACATTTATTTATTTTTAAATTAATTTTAAAAATTATGGGCATAGGTGTTTGCCTGTATGTATGTCTGTACACCAGGTAGGCATAGGTATTTGCCTGTATGTCTGTTTGTAATCAGGTGTGTGTCTGGTCCACGTGAAGGTCAGAAGATGATGTCCGATCTCCTATAATTAGAGTTACAGACAACTGTAAGCAGCCACATGGGTGCTGGGAATTGAACCTTGGTGTCCTGGAAGAGCAGCCAGTGCTCTTAACTGCTCGATTCATCTCCCCAGACCATAACTCATTTATAGGTGTTTATTGAGAACTCCTACTGTGCTACATTCTGGTCTAGGCACCAGAGATATACCTTAGTGAATATAGCAGAGATGCTTGCCTTAGGGAGCTGAGGACTCAGAAAATGCTACATGCTGTAAATGGAATGCATTCATTATTTCGTAAGTGCTCAGGGCTATCCTTGGCATACTCTAAGGAAGGGCTATGTGTGATATAAAATGGGGAATTTGTATGCGTTTGTTAATTGGAAATAGGGGAGGGTCACAGAGTGTGTTAAAAGAAATTGGAAGTGTCAGAAGCAGGTGTTGGATGTAGGGTGGTTGTTACATGCCCTTTGAGAAGCTGTGTCTCTGAACCAAGATTGAAAAAAAAACCAAAACAGTACTTGTGGGGAAGGGTCTTCCTGTGCAGCCAGCAGTCCCGAAGTGAGAGCATCTTCAAGGAACAGCCAGGATGCGGGGTGGCAGGGTGAGGTTGAAGAAAGGAAGCGACAGACCAGAGACCTCTGGATCACAGAGATTTCAGGGCGCCTTGGTGATGGTGTTTAGATGGTCACTCTGGGTCTTTGCTGAGAATAGACTGGACAAGAGCGACATCAATGGCCACATGAAAAGGCAGCTATCTGGGCAGGTAGGTGCAGAGCAACCATCCAAAGGGGCCTGGAATCACCCTGGGAAATGAGCTGTTCCCAGGAGCGTTCACCTTAGGGGAAGCACCGGGACCTGAATGTGGTCCTGTTTAACTGCTGGTCAGTGAGAGGCAGGGCAGGCTCTCTTCAGATTGGAGCTTTGTTTTGCTAAGTGCTAAAGGAGGTTCCTTCCTTCCTTGAGAGGTAGTTCTGAATCTGGGCATGGCGGAGAGGGGACCCCATGTCAGTCTGCTGGCATTGAATATCCTCTACAACATACAGTTGCCTTCTTTCCTGCCCCCACAAGCCCGTCTCGGCCATACTTCCACTCTGATCTTCAGGCGTGGTTCCTGCTCGTGGCTGTTCACACTAAAAGGGCTTGATTTGACGGAATTTAGCTGAAAACTGTTCTGAGAATCAGCTTTTGCAACCTCAGAGATGGGGGGTCTCTGGAGGAATGGCCCCCTCACTGAAGGATAATCTGGTTTTTAGAGCGGACTTCGGTAAAGTGCTGTCTTAGTCCATTTAAGCTGCGGTAATAAAATACCCTGGCCTGAGTAATTTCTCACAGTTCCCGACATTGGAAAGGCTGCTGGGTTCTTACATGCCGGAAGGGCAAAAGACATGGACTTTCTCAGGCTCTTATTAAGGGCACTGCTTCCAGTTCTAAGGACAGAGTCTTTGGGACCCAATTACCCCAAAGAGCGCACATCTTAATTATTTTGCACAAGGGATTAAGTTTCAATGTGCATTTTGGAGAAATACCAAGCTGTAGCAAGCATGCTCTGGCTGAGAGCTCGCTGCTCAGCAGGTCCCACGGGAGTGATCTCTGGCTCTGTCCCTGGCCCACCCTATCTGTATGCTCAGAGGGTCCCATGGGAGTGAACCCTAGTTCTGTCCCTGGCCCACCAATTCCCCTGCATGGTCTGTCTGTGCTCAGACGGGAAGCAAAGCCCTACTTACCTGGAATTCATACTTGCTTGGGGGAGGGAGACTGTTGAGAGACCCTCCGGCAACAAAAGCTTGTGTTTGAGTGTGTCACATCTTCTTGTTACTACAGCAACACAGAGGAGGCCCGCCTTTACTAATGCCCGGTTTGTAGCTTTTGTTACATACACACTGTGAGTCCTGGTATCTGTGCTGTCTTGGCATCTGTATTGTTGTGTATGTAAATGATACTCAAGAGCTTCAGTAAGCGCAGCTACCGCCAGTTGAGTTCTTCCCACATCATGGCCTCCGCGGTTCTTCCTCCTCTAGCCTGTCGAAGCCTGTGTTGTTCACCTCCATTCCATAGATGGGAGAACTGAAGACCAAAGATCTCTTTTAACCAAAATAACAAGCCAGGGTGAAGGAGTGAGAGGACTCTTGGTTTGTGAGCCCAGATCCCCCTGGCATTACATTCCTATTCTTTTAATCTCCGCTGTGCTCTGGACTGCACTGTGGTGTAAACCTAAGGAACAACTTAATGTGTTTATACATGGTCCTCTTTGAGAGAATTGGAGTGAACCTTCCTCTGCCTATTTCACAGGGACCAGAGTAGTGTGATGTTGACTATGAGCTACAATGTACGAGCATAAGGATTTAAATAATACTTCTTCACTACGTATGGAAAACTCTTTTTGTGCAGAAATCATCTTATCTTTGATATTCACTTCTTAGACTGGGTCCTCGAAAACTTTCTTGTGTTTACTATAAGATAAAGTTAGAAGCTTGAAGTTGGTGACTGATTTGTTAAAGGTTACAGTTGCAGTGTTGTTAAAGGACATTTATATTCAGGCTAGGCTTGAGACCTCAGTGGTCTGAGGGTCTGCCTGGTTTCCACTGGGCCCTGACTGACCATGTGCCAACTCTACAGGCCCAAGAACCGGGCTCTGTGACACACAGTCTGGTCAGAGAGGACAGGCAATTGCTCACTGGACTCTGTACACAAAGGCACATTGTACAAAGCTGTTTTTTACATTCTGTCCTTTGGAAGTGTAACTTGCTGAATATTGTGGCTTTCGTCTCTGTGTGCTTGGAGTGGCCATGGAATGCTTACACCAACAGTTTCATGTGTGCAAGAGAAAACGCTTCTTCGATGTTCTCAGTTGAAACTGTGATGCTGAGCCAGAGGCTTGCCCATTGTCTTCTGTCCATGGGTAGGGTCTCCTTCACAAGACCCATGCCATGGACTTCCTTTTTAACTTTTGTCTTTATCCTCTAACATGTACAAGCATCCCCCATCTTTACTCTTGATTCTTTTCTTTTTGTAGGTGACGTCCATAGGGAACCACCTGGTGAAGTTATGGGCAAGGGGTGGGTGGCAAGAACTAGGAGGTGTGTGTTGCTCTCTCTCTCTCTCTGATTTTTCGAGACAGGGTTTCTCTGTAGCTTTAGAGCCTGTCCTGGAACTGCTCTGTAGACTAGGCTGGCCTCTAACTCACAGAGATCTACCTGTCGCTGCCTCCTGAATGCTGGTATTAAAGAAGTGCACCACCATTGCCTGTCATAGGTATTTCTCCTCACCCATTGCTTCAAGTAGGAAGCGACTCACAGCCTCCTGTGGATGGCTCTTTTAAAGTCAGGCATCGATAAAACCTGAATTCATGTTTGATCTTTTATAAGTAGCCATCTCAGAGTGACACTTCTGGTAAAATATAGTGTTAGAATTACAGAAACTTTTGAGGGTGAATGAGAAGCACAGTCCAGTTTTTATTAGTCTCAACAGAAAAATTTGTATCTGGGCAACTTGCTTAGGACAGAGAAAACGGCAAAGTACATGCCATATGTGTTCTGCAGCACACTCAGCAATGCACAATTCTACAGCACACTCTCAGCAATGCACAATTCTGCAGTGCACACTTGGCAATGCACATTCTGCAGCGCACACTGGGCAATGCACATTCTGCAACACACACTAGGCAATGCACATTCTGCAGTGCACACTTGGCAATGCACATTCTGCAGCGCACACTGGGCAATGCACATTCTGCAGCACACACTCTGTCTTGCACACAGAGCCCTGCCTTCCATTGTTCCTTGCCTTCCATAACCATAACCAGACAAGAGCCTGGTGAGTCTCAGCCCCTCACATGCACTTGGCCTGCGTGCTGTCCGAGAGCCTTGCTCCTGGCTTTCTTGTTGATCTAATACAGATTGGACTGACGAAAGCCTAAAATGAGCATAGCAGGACACACACACACACACACACACACACACACACACACACACACACACGCCATTCCTTTTCTCTCTGGACAAGTTTGACCGTGGATGTAGGCTGGGAACTCAGCTGTGTAGGTGTGTCCATGGATGCCTGGTCTTCTCAGTTTGTGGGCTTGGCTGCAAGCGAATGCCCAGAAACGAGGGATAATTGTGTGGCTTTCAGTGATGTAGCATCCTCTCAGCCATGCTCTCTTGGTTACTGAGCATGTACAAATTCTTCTGTCTCGGTTGGTCTCCACAGGCTCCAGAAAGGTCCGTGGGTTCACAGAACCTGTCAGCGGTCTGTGGGCTCCTGGGAAACTGGCCTTAGGCTTCATACCTAGCCAGATTTCTCACTTTTCATATTATCCCTACCCAGATCCTCTCAAGAACGGGCAGAATGGGCATCCTGCCCTTGTCCACGATCCCTAGTATAGGGCTGGGTGCCCCTTCCCAGCACCTTGGCTGTACACTCTCCTCTGTTCTCTCAGGGCCAGCTTATTGGGGCACAGTGGTTGAGAGCTAAAGTTTTGCCTGCCACAGGGAGTGGTTTGTTACCATTTGTGGAACAAATGAGTGAAGGAAGAGCCAGAGGCAATGCAGTATCACTGGCTCTCAAAATGTCCATCTGTCAACACCCGCCACCAGCTGTGGTAACGAAAGTCTGGGGAGTACCCTAACTGATTGACAGGGTAAGAGTAGTCCATGTGGATGGATTGTCTTGGGGAATTGGAAGTGCACTAAAGTATTAGTTAGAAGATGGTCTAGCTTTTATAATCACCCTGTGCTATCCGGAGTGTTTGGAGCCCTCACCTCCAATGCAGGTGTTGGGATTCTCATGAAGGTGGGTCACCTGAGAGGCTGGTAGTCATGAAGGTAGAACCCCTGTGAAGTGATTAATGCCCTTATAGGAAGGGACAGAGAAAAGAGATAGCTTTGCTATGTGAAGATAAGATGGCTCAAAGTACTTGGCCACACTCTGAACTTAGAGCCCCTTCAGCCTCCCGATCTATGAGAAATGTACACCGCTTGTCTAAGCCACCCAGTCTGCTGTGCTCTGATGTAGCTACTTAAGCTCAGTCAAGCACCATGTGCCAGCCATTGTGCAGTATGGGTGAGGAGATCCCCTTCTCCCCCACTGACGAAAGTTTTAGCACGATTATGTTCTTTCACACCAACTCCAGGGCACCCCACCCCAGGGAGCAGCTCGGGACACCCTCTCACAGTCCTTTGTACATGCTCTGGGCTGTCATTTTCCTCACAGTGGAAGTTGGTGTGGCATATGAGTAACACTGCCACCTTAGGCCTCCCAGACAAACCTGGCCCTTCTAGAAATTTTGCACCCTTCGCATTAGATCCAGGGGCCCATTGACTCAGAAGGTCCTCTTGGAGTAGAGTTGAAATCCAGGTTTTAAAAGAGAAGTGAGAGAGGATTATGCTCTGAGGGTCTGTGTGGTCTTGGCCCCTGTGTGTATGCCTGAGAGTAGCCTTTTGTAAGGCATGAAATGAAGATGAACTCGGGGCCTGAGGCTGAAATCCAGCCTCCCGTCTCTGACTCTCACACACTCATGTGACTTGGTAGACTTTGCACCATGGAAACCTTTCTGAAACTTCTCTCTGTACATTGAATTAAACTGGAACATATCACAGAAGCTCAGGATGCTGGGGCTTAACAGGGCACATTTTCTGTCAGAATCAGCAACCACAGAGTAAATCCATCGTGCACGCTGACATTCCATCTTGGAAAAACCAAAAACAGCGACAGAATTCTAACAAGTCATTTGTGAACTCATGAATGCTGGTTGAATTTGGCTTGAGCCTGCAGTTAGAATGGGGGTTGTTTAGTGGGGTGTTCTGAAGCCTTCTCTGGAGCCATGAACAGGATATCATTGCGTCCAGGGATGCTAGGTCAGAGGTCATACCATCTGCACAGATCTCAAGGGTGAAGGAGACAGAGCAGTAGGGCTGTGCCTCCAGGGTAGCACCTTCTATCCCAGGCCTGGCAGGGCTCAGTCTCTTCTCCTAGGGCTACCCCTGAGGTCTGTAGGGAAACTTACAGATGTTCAAATCAGCCTTGCTATCTCAGCCTCCATCCCAGCCATGGTGTTTCCTTTCCCCTCTACATTGTAATTTATCAAAATTCAAAACTGAGCCCCAACTCTCATCTGGGAGGCCTTTGTCCATTCACCCCCCCAAATGAGGTCAGATGGATGCTCCTTACTGTCACCTCATTCTTCCTATCTGACCACTTGTCATGGTTCATCTGACTTGTGTGGCCTTTCAGACAAAGAACTGACTGAGTTCCTGGAGTAGCAACTGGTAGTGACCTCTACTTGTCTCTCCACTCCTCTTTACTCCCCTCTTCTTCCCTCCCTTCCCTTCCCTCCTGTCTTCTTCCCTCCTCTCCCTTCCCTCCCCTCTAATTCCCTCCCCTCCTCTCTACACCCCTCCCTTTCTTCCCCTCCCCTCCTCTCTCCTCCCCTCCCCTCTTTTCCTTTCCCCTTCTCTCCCCTCCCCTTCTCTCCTATCCCTCTCCTCTCCTCC
>PVIU01015425.1:0-48392 GCA_004026605.1 Ondatra zibethicus | reverse complement strand
CTATTACAAACAATGCTGCTATGAACATAGTTGCACAAATGCTTTTGTAGTATGATTGGACTTCTCTTGGGTATATTCCCAAGAGTGGTATTGCTGGATCCTGAGGTAGGTTGATTCCCAATTTCCTGAGAAACCGCCACACTGATTTCCAAAGTGGTTGCACAAGTTTGCATTCCCACCAGCAATGGATGAGAGTTCGTGGGGAGCTTTCTTTAACAGTGCCAGAGAAAAAATTCCAGCTCTGATGAACAGGGTGCTCTTTGAGACACCTGCAACTCAGGTCACAGACATGATTAAGGAAAATGATAAATTCTTATTTCCTTGTGGATTATTTACACATACTAGAATAAACATACTCCTGTCAGAACATGTGGAACACTAGAGATCTAAATAAGTTCCAAGTGAATGGATGTGACTTTGTTTTTCTCCCCATCTCATTCACTTTATTTTTCCAATGATAATAACTTTGATGTGCAGTTACCCAAAGGACAGTGATACAGTTTGGCTCATACCAACCTGAGCAATCCAAATTTCCACAGCATTCTCAAATCCACACCCTGCAACCTCCCAAGATATTGTAAAACTGAGAACATATCAAATCAGAAAAACAACACAAGCCATGCATTTCTTATTTGTCTTCATATCAATTGTTTACTAGCACAGCATGGCACATTGTATTGATAACAGAGCTCTTGCCTTCCATATTAGTTAGGGTTTCTATAACTGTGATAAAACACCATGACCAAAATCAACTTCAGGAGAAAGGGGTTTACTTCATCTTATTGTATCTTATAGTCCATCATCCAGAGAAGTGAAGGCAGAAACCATGAGGCAGAAAACAGATGCAGAGGGTCTGAAGAAGTGCCATGACTTGCTCCCACTGTCTTGCACAGCCTACTTTCTTATACACCAAAGGTCCACCTGCCCAGAGATTGTACAACCCACAGTGGACTGGGCAACATGAGTTATTTGTGTAGACAAAAAAAGCATGTGTGACATCCAATGCTTTAATGGTGTTTAGAATATGGGATGATCAGAGAATGAGACTGTGAGGAACTTTATCAACTATAAAATGAAAATGACACTTGAGTCAAGATACTTTGGGACCACATTCTTCTTTGAGCTGAATACACATGTAATATTTCACTTTTCCTTAAAAAATACTTTATTTCACTACAAGGGTAAGTTTGTGAATATATATGGAAGTACACAGGGAATATAATTTAATTTATTTTCAAGGAACCATGTAGGAAGTGTGCATGTGTATGTGTGTGTTTTGCAGTATATACTGTATATCTTATAAACAAGTATTTCTAATTTAGGTAAAGGTAATTTTATATTGAAATTCATAATTTTCTCATATAACAGGGCTGTGGATATTAACAACATTCTCATTTTTGTGCTGAAATACATTATAATAATCTTCTTGCAAGGAAGGTTTGTTTGGATTATGGTTACAGAGGTTACAGTTCATCATCAGTGTAGAAGATAGTATGGCTGTATTATTTCTGTCCCTGGTGGTAGAACATGGGGATGTAGTTTACCAGATGAAGTGAGGGAACAGGGGTCTGGCCCAGCAACTAGAAGCCCTATCACAGTTCTTGATTGACATCCATGCCTGCCTAACCTCCAGGGTTTCAAAACCTCTCTAAACTGTAATAAGGCTAGCAACAAAATGTTTAAACAAGGGGGACATTTCTAACTCAAAGGAAACCAGTGTTACTGTGTGATTACAGAAAATAATCACATGGCTACTTAATGTGCACTGCCAGCTCTAAGCTCAAAGTCCTGGCTCATTGCTGCTCAGGAGCTGAAAACTAAGCTTCTGCTCAAACACAAAGTGGGAGCCAAGCACTGTGATAAGTCAGCTGTGCTCTCATGTCTGCAGCTGCCTCAAGGATCAGAAGACCCAAGGCACAGAATATTAGGACGTTCCGAGAAAAGAACAATAGACCTTCTGTCACAGGCCAACGCTTGGCAGTCAGTATGGGTAATCTGTTTCCTTTCATAGAGTAACAACATGTTCCCTGCAAGAGAATGCTACCATTTTCAGCTCTGAACTTTCTTCTTTTCATCCTAAGAGGCTTTGTTCCCATTTCAAAGAGGAAAGAAAATATGGTTCGTGTAGCAAGGTGCTTCTTGGGCTCACCAAATGGGACTTCCATGAAATCAGGTGTTAGTTCGTTCTTAGTGCCAATCTGAGGTAACTAGACTCACTTTGTGTCTTCCCAGGAAGATTTAATACAACAGTTCCGTAAAGTATGTATTAATATGTGACACGAGAGTGAAGTCCATAGACCAGGAGAACAAAAGGGACTTGTAGGAGGCAAAGTCACCAAAATGGGGAGGATGGAGAGAATTGGGGTCATTTGCTCAATGGGCAACATTTTTTGGTGGAGTGTCTAACATACCTCTGGTTCCTTATAAACAACTCTACTGTAAACCAGAATTGGATAAGGTACACACACACACACACACACACACACACACACACACACACACACACACACACACACACACACAGAGACATATATATAAAATCTTTAGATTTATAGTCTCCAAATGTAATAGATCTTTCATATTATTTGTTATTTAACTTTAAATAATTAGTAACCCAAATTTATGTGCAAATAGAATCATTATTTGATGTTGGATTAGAAAATAAGTATAAACTACAGTGAGTGGTGTAAAGTCACAAACAAAAAATGAGCACTTTCATTAACAGGAACACACAGGGGAATCCTTGTGAGGAACCCAGCTGTGGAGAATTACTCTTCAGGAGTGTGGTTTTGAAATCAAGCTTTTGTGTGATTATGGTCTTGTGAGAGGAGAGTGTTAGTCCTCTATGCACTTATGTCAGCAGCATACTCTACAATCTGGAAGAGTATTTTCACAGAAATCATAGTAAAAAAAATATATATATAATGTATACATCATATATATTCCTTCATCTTACATGTTAGTCTACTATATAATTTGCTATATTACATTTTAAGTTTATTTTAAATATAGTTTAATTATAGTTTTGAAATTTTATTTAGACTGTAGCAACTATAGAACAATCAGTCACCATCAATTTCATTTTGGTAAAGTAATAAAATCAGGTTCAGCATTTCTTTGAATTTCTGAATAAAGACTTTGGAAAGTAGATTCATAATCATTATTATGTCTGCATTTCTTTACATTAAAGAAGATAATAAGGCCATGAAATATCCCTATCATGATTGCCATTCTTGATGGTCAACTTGAAGTTTGAAGGACCAAGATATTATTAAGCATAGATACAGGTTTGCATGTGGAGGCTTTTCAAGATCAGATTTACTAAGGAACATAACCCACCCTTAGAATAATCCTGACCATCACACATTTCTGGTAAAAGGGAAAGACAGAGAGTTTCTCCCTCCCTCCTTTCTGAAAACCATATAGTAACTATTATGGTAGCCCATATCCTTCCCACAAGTTATGAAACTGTTATGGTAACTCACATCCTTCCCACAAGGATGAATGAAAATGCTTAGCAACAAGAACCAAAAGAAAAATCCTTTGCTCTCTTAAAGTGCTTCTCTCAGGTGTTTCATCACAGTGATGAAACTCTGACAAATATAAGGGATTTCCTATCTTTAATGTTGCTAAAATTTATTACTTGATTATATTAATGACCACCATATCTCTCTATTTATGTACATAAATTCTTCTACAGTAATCAAAGACTCAATAGAGTTACCTCAACTTTCTTGAAGAACTCTCTGGGAAACATTTTATATATTTTGATAAAAAGAATCCAGAGGCTTCTAAGTTAAGTGAAAACAAATTTACCATATGACCCAACTAAACCCTAATTGCATATCTGCCAAAACTCTAAGTCAACATACCACTGAGTTACCTGCCCATCAATATATATATTGCATCATTGGTCGCTGTAAGAACTTATGGAATCAATCCAGATATTCATCCACGGGTAATTGTCTAAAGAAAACATAGACACACAAAGTTCTATTCAAACATAAGAGTGAAATTGTTATTTGCTAAAATATGTGTACAACTGGAAATCATCTTACTAAGTGAAATAAACCAGACTCAAAAGGACAAATATTGCATGTTTATTCTCATTTGTGGATTCTAGATTTTTTATAGATATGTAAAATCATTTATGTGTTTATTTATATGTATGTATGTACATATATAATACATAAGGGAGACAGAGAGAATAAGGAAAAAAGTAAGATGAGAGAAGTGGAAGAGAAGGAAAAAAGGGAAGGGTATAAAGGTATATGTTCAAAATGCATGGTATACTAAGAAATTATTTATAAAACCCAACATATGTAAAACAGAAATGCACCATGTTCATTTTTGGAGGAATATGGTACCTTTTATCCTTTTGTTTGTTTTTCTATTGAACTGTTACTTTGCATATCACTTTGCTGGTATTTTTCTATAGCCTGCTCACTAATGCAGTAGATTTATATTTTCAAGGGATGTCTTCCAGTTTTATACAACCTTTTGCACTATGCTTTGTTCTGATAGTTTCGTTTTGTGCATGTTTGGAAGATTTTGGTATGAGTAATTTTACATGCCTATTTCCAAAAATATTTAAAAGCTTTGATAGAACTGTTCATCCCCAGTAATTGAAAGAAAAGCAGAGTGTAAGAGTCACCGCTTTAAAGGAAGTGCACATTGTGAACTACTCTTTTCTCTGAGTGCTTTAGGACATCTGGAATATGGGGCAATCTCAGAATGAAGATCTGGTAGACCGGGAAAATCACTAGCTAATGGGGCTTTGGAGGACGGTACGATGGCATCTTTCTCTTACATGCATGCTTATGTAATAATACTTGGTATTTCATTGGACGAACATGGCAGTTCACTGGAAACATAGTCACTGCCCAAGTCAGGATTAATGTCTTTATCAACCAACACAAAGTTTCATCCATCATTTTTCTAAACAACATTCTCTCTTCTTCCATTTTCTAATTATGTAGCAAAGCCTGTAGAAGTTCAGTCACTCAACAGATACTTCATAGAGTACTAAGTAAGAATTAGACAATTTATAAACCACAGAAATGTATCTACGATCTACTAAGTAAAATTAAACCTTCAGAGAAATGTTAACTGGGCCAAACAGTACTTAATATTTATGTAACATAAAAAAGCACTCTAAAGATTTTACAAGAACAATGCAGCTAACAGTCTAAGTACTTAGAAAAGTTAATAAATAAATATGAATGATAATTTATGAACTGTCACTGTATTTAACTTACAGAAGATGTAATCAGGGCAAGAAGTAAAACTTAGCTCAGTATCTTAGAGTTGTGAGTGGAACGTCTTCACAGAAGCAAAGGGTCCGAAATTTAAATAACCTTTGTAAAGGATTGAGGCATTCTTCTCAACCTTGTGCCACCCAAGTTTTTCTATTCACATTCAGAGTGCTTTAGTGATCTCTAAGTCCAGTTCCCAAACCAATACTAAGAGTAACTTAGAGAAAGGCTTCTCAGGAATGAGGATTGAAAGATATTTATAATAACCTCGGACGCACCATCTGTTCAGTTCCAGCTCTTTATTGTTCTGGCCCAAGTTTCAAATGTCTCCAGTTCATATACACATACAACAGCAATTCTTTGGCATTAGAGAGGTTACACGTCTGTTTCTTTGGGGTCACAGGGCATCCCATTTAGATAGATAAGGGACACAGAGCAATGACTTGCCGGCTTCTTTTAAAGCTTAGGAAGGCAGCTGTGACTATAAAGGCTTTGACTTATTTCTTGAAAGGGAAAAATTGAACCAAGGAAATATCTAAGAAGGGAAAAGCAAATTCATGCACTATTCTACATTTCTAAAGTGTGACTAAATATATAAGTAAGCTAAATGTCCGTGACCAATAAAACATGAAAAGGGCAAAATGCAACAGGTGCCACTATATGTAAAATCATTTATGTGTTTATGGATATGTGTGTATGTACATATATAATACATAAGGGAGACAGAGAGAATAAGGAAAAAAGTAAGAGAAGAGAAGTGGAAGGGAGGGAAAAAAGGGAAAGGTATAAAGGTATATGTTCAAAATGCATGGTATACTAAGAAACTATTTATAAAACCCAACATATGTAAAACAGAAATGCACCATGTTCATTTTTGGAGTGCCCCTGTTCTTTGGAAACAGCATCAGTGAATAACCATGACAACTTGTATAAGCCCAGGCAGAAGCATACAATATTTGCTTCTTAACATATTCACAAAATGATTACTGGCCATAAAGAACCTTTCAGATCTAAAAGATACATCTACTACCCTATGTGTGGTTAGAGCAAATAGGGGCTTGAAATTACTTTATACAAGGTTGGGGCCTAATTCCTCCCAGCTGCTCTGGCCATCAGCATGCTTACTTCTCAGGGCAACTGTACAAGAAAACCTCCAGAGATGGTTGATAGTCAACAACTTCTCCTTGTAAACTGCACAGATCTCAGGGATACATAATCAACAGTTGGTCTCCTAAGTTAAACCTTTGTATCAATAAACTGAGGTGAAAGTGTATACAAAGTGTTAATAGTCTTTGGGTTCAAAGCAAGGGAGTGCTGCGATTTCCCTACTGGCAGGCAGAGTAAGTTCTCAGCACTTCTTGTTCTATTTAATCTCCAAAAGGCTTTGATACAACAAATCCAGATGTATTGCAGTTCTATCCTTGAACATTATCTGTGGAAGTCCCACTTGGTCTATATACACCTGTCTAGCCAAATTTTCCTGACAGTAAGTTAATTATAGAGAACAGGCTTCTAAGATTTTTTTTTAATGCAAGGTGGAACAAAAGTTTGACTCTGTGACTTATTATTCTCACCATAAGCCATACTTCTATCAGTTGACAGGAATAATTGTGCCCCACAAATGAGGCATACACTGCCAAGGTCATGGGGTAAGTCCCAAGCTGTATGGGCAGGGGCATCATGGAACCAAGAGATTTATAGTTAGAAGCAGCCAGCTATTCAAAAGGCAATAATCTGTATAAGCCCGCATATGAGTTTGTCCCCTGTCAGGTATGTGTATATCTGTTGGATTGGCCTTCTAAATATCAGCTACAATCTATTGCATAATTTTGAAAACTCTTCAGAGAACAAATTCATAGTCAACATTTAATCATACTTCTGTAAATACCAATTAAAATAGTTCAAATAAATCTATGGGTTATGACTATATTAATTACACTTTACACTACAATGACTGAAGTACTCACAGAAACCACAGAGAAAATATTTGTTCTGCAATCTATTCAAGGGAAGGAGGCATAGAATTGCGGTTTATTCTATCTATGGTGGTCAGAACCTGTGGTGACAATTATTCACAATGTGGAAGATCAGGAACAGAGGGGGTTCTCTCTGTAACCAAGAGCCTGGCTATAATGTTCAAGGGCACATTCCTACTAACTTACCACTGTAAGAAGTGTTTTATGCATGAAGGACTCCACAATATCCTAAAAGAGTGCTACCAGTAGAGATTTACTATATGAGCCGTCCAGCCCCATGGATGGGGATCCATTCCACCATGATCAAAGTCAGAGAGTTCAGGCCTAGTTTTAGTCCTTCAAGGTTATGACAGGAGGTTTGACCTAGGGAGTGGCTGCCTACAGGATGTTAAGCCTAGGGTGTGATCCCTGCATGCTCTGCCTAAACATCGGAGTACTTAACTCAGGATATAGTTACTTAATGTTTCAGGTATTGAAGAGATAATTGCTGTGTTTGTTCTTTGTGGCATGGTAAATCAGTCTTTTACCTTGTTACCCTCTTTTGGATTGGGGTATATTAGCGCATAGAAAATAAACACAGGTGAATTCAGTATTCACTAGGTTGCCCTCCCGACTCTATTCTATGTCTCTATTTCTTTTGTATCTCTGTTTTGTCTGCCTAACATTTCTTATCCACATGTTACTGCCCTGAAGTGTGTGAACCCATCGAGGCTGAACTCTGACAGCTGATGCCCCAGTGAGAGAACCCGACAATGAGCCCCTGTGAGAGTTTTCATGTTAAAACTACAACATTCTGTCACCTTCCCCAAACATTCCTGCCCATCTCACTTGGCAAAACAAATTTATTTAAACTTTGGGTCCCCAAGTATGAACACCTTGTAAAAGTCTCTTCTTAGAGATATTGCAAAATCTCTCCTGAGATTCAAGCAAACTCTTAAATGTTAGAACTTTAATATAAAAAAGTTAGATACTTTCAATACACAATGCCATGGTTAACAGTCCATTTCAAAATAGTGAAATGGGAGAATAGCAGAAAAAGACTGGATAAAATTAAGACAGAAATCCAGCAGAACAAACATCAAATCCCGTAGCATGTTCTCTATTCAGCATTTGTTGTACACAGTGATGAAGGATAACCCTCTGTATGCTGTGAATATGTTTTATTACCATTTATTAATAAAGAGGCCAATTTGGCCAATAGCCAGGCAGAATATAGTTAGGTGGGTAATCAAACAAAGCCACAGAAGGAAGAAGGCAGAGTAAGGGAGATGTGACCAGCTGCCTGGGAAGCAGGATGTGACATAACAAGCTATGAGCACATGAGCTTCATGGTAAAATATAAACTAATAGAAATGAGTTAATTTAAGATGTAAGAACTAGCTAGGAATATACCTAAGCTATGGGTGAAACAGTTTTGTAATTAATGTAAGTTTCTGTGTAGTTAACAGGACTGGGAGACTCTTTCTGCTCCTTCAGACAATAGCCGTTAAGATACCAGCCCACTGGGGTGTGGTCTATTTCATTTTTAAAAAGTGGCGGCAGCCCTCAGGCTCCCTCTCTTGCTTCTAGCTCCAATTCCGACTGCTAGACTCTCTGTTTCCTGTTTGCGACGAGAGGACTGTGGTGTAGGACAGTGTTCTGTAAGTTTTTTCCCCTCCAATAAATAACCCCTTTTAGTCAAACTGGTGTGAGATTGTTTTATGACTTTACTCTTTGCTTACCTTCTTCTTGCAACAGTCCTGACTCCTGGTTAAACTAGATATAATAAACATGCTGAGCTTCCAGAGGGAACTCAACTGTCTGAGGTGCCAGCAGCCATTACATACTGCCATTGAGGAATAAAGAGTCAAAAGGTTAAAATGTAAAGGCAAAATTGATACTTATTTCTTTTCTAATCTATCATAAAAATTTTAGAATAAACAATTTATAATTAAAATTTCATATTTACATTTTATAGAAAAATATAGCATGATTTGATAATGTTCATCTTCATTTGATCTTATCCCCTTGATCTTTTTGTATTAATTACAATCTTCTCCATCACCAGTTTTACTTTTGTGCTTTTTTTAAAATTAAACAAAAACCATGTGAAAGTTTGTCTTTCTTAATAAGGATCATTCATTGAATATGATACTCTTCAGTTCCAACCATGTTCTTGAATATGATACAATTTTATTCTTTGTGGCCGAATAAGATGGCATTTATTTATGTCTATCTACATATAAACACAGATGTACACATGCACAATCAAGACATTTTATTGATTAATTCAGTGCTGAGGCTGATTCTATAACATGACAGTTCTGAATAGTAGCATGACAAACATGGGTATTTACATTTCTCTGTTTTCTTTAATCCTGTCTAATCTATCCTTAGAGATGAAATAGCTTGAGGTGGGATTTCTCCCCATATGCTGTGATTACTGTTAATGAATAAAGGAACTGCTTTGGGCCTATAGCAAAGCTATAGGGGAACAGAGCTAGGCAGGGAAAACTAAACGGGATGCTAGAAGAAAAAAGGTGGAGTCGGTGAGAAGCCATGTAGCCCTGCCAGAGACAGATGGATGAAACTTTATCTGGTAAGCCACAACCATGTGGCGAAACATAGATTAATAGAGATGGGTTAAATTAAGACATAAGAGTTAGCCAATAAGAAGCTAGAGCTAATGGATAAAAAGTAGATATAGTTTTTGTTAATTATGATAAAAGATAAAGTAGATACAAATATTGTAACTGCAATTCCTGCTTGATACCTGTTTTGTTATATGTAATTTTACTATGTTAAAGCCTTCCTTTTTATTTAAACAGAAAAGAGGAGTGAGGTGGGATTTCCCTCTGTATACTGTGACTACCATTAATGAATTAAGGAACTGCCTTGGGCCTACAGCAGAGCTGTAGGAGAACAGAGCTAGGTGGGGAAACTAAACGGAATGCTGGGAGGAAGAAGGGTGGAGTCAGAGAGAAGCCATGGAGCTGCCAAAGATAGATGATGGGAACTTTAGCCAGTAAGCCACAGCCATGTGGTGATATACAGAATAATAGAGATGGGTTAGTTTAGGATATGAGTTTAGTCAAAAATATGCTTAAGCTATTGGCCAAACAGTATTGCAAATAATATGGTTTTCTGAGTGATTATTTCATGGCTGGGCGGCCGGGATGAACAAGGGGCCTCTTCCCCCAACAATAGCTATATAATCTGATAGTTCTAAGTTTAGTTTAAAGGAACTTCCATATTCACTTACTAATGGTTGGATTAATTTGTATTTCCACAGTGTATAATTTTTATTTGTTTTGTTTTTATTCTTAATGATAACCATTCTAAAGAGATAAGTTGGAATCTTAATGAAGTTCTGATTTTTACTTATATCATGGTGAAAAATTATGAATAGTTCTTACGTAAGTAATGATCATTCCTTGTTCATTTAAAAATGTGTGTTCAGCACATTTCTTATGTATTGACTGAGTTGTTACCTTCCCCATGTATTTTCCGCTATTATTTCATAATTCATTGCATCTTATTCAGAAAGCTATAGCCTACTCAAATCTTGTAGAGGACCAGTATTCAATTCTAGACAGCTACATAGTGGCTTTGCATATAGTTATAACCATCCATGACTCCAGTGCTAAGGGATTCATGACTCTTCTGACTTTTGTGGGCTCCTGGTCTCTTGTGATATGCACACATATACTCAGGCACACAGAGAAACATATAATTAAATAAGGAATTATATTGAAATAAAAATCCTCTTCTTAGTGATGTAAAAACATCTATGAAACAGAAAGAGCTCAAAAGATGAAGCATTTTATTAGTGCTTTCACCTCCAGGACAAATGTACGTAATTTAGCAAAGTGATTCAATGATACACAAATAAAAGCTGATTAAAATAAAGAGAAAATCAAGGAATTCTTTACACCATGAAAAGCAACAGACCCTCAAAAGAAGCAGAAAAATATGCAAAATAAACTTCAACTTGATAGATCTTCATTGATGAATGCAAGGATTTCATCAAAAACTTCATTGCGAGCATTTAAACCTATCACAAAATCCATATGATTATAGTCAGCAATCTTCTTATGATAAATGAGATTGGAAATATTGGCTTCTAAATGTCCAACGTCTATTGGATCAGCCAGAATATCGTTCCCACCACTCCACATGGCCGTTGGAACCTTCATGTCCTTTACCTTATAAAGCGGGGGCGTGTGCTAAAAGAAATTAAGAACAGTCATGCTTAGGTTAATGGCATATCACTTTGTGGATAGTAAGTTGACTCTTTTTTATTAAATAAAAATGGTAATTATCAATTTATGACTATGGTGTAAGTTGTGAAATCTCAGCCTTGTCAGATATGAACAGACCAATGGCCAACCGTTAAATCATATAAACTATATGATTTTCAAAACAGAAGTTCTCTCTCAGAATCTTAGGTTGTTTACATGTAAAATTATGGTGTCGGTAATGGCTAATATTTCAAAAAATTATGAAGTTTAAATGATAAGATATTTGAAAATAGTCACTGTGATATTACATTAATAATATATAAAGAAGTGTTTTGTAATTTTGAAGCCATTCTATTGTCTATATCTACCAAGGTCCTGGGAACTGTAAACATACCCCATTTATCTAATTTTTTCATACACTTTCCAAAGGGAGAAGAGATTATACTTTCTAAGAGGAATCTCACCTGATTGTAGTGCAGCATATTCATAAATGGACTTCCCCAGTCATAAGCTTGGAATAAGCCTGTTCTCACTCCCTGAATAATAGAACAGACAATTAACAAAGTCCTCCAAAAGAAAGAAAGGACTGGAGATGGTAGAACTTTATTAATTCCTTCTTTTTTGTATGACCATTGATTCAGATTCAATGGGGCCATAGAAAGGTATAGTAACCTTGTGATCCTGGATTAATGGAGATGAAAACATGTATGCAGATATTCCATATCAGACAAACACAGATTAAAATGATTGAGAAAACTAGTGAATAAGTGTATTTTATATGGTTTAGTAATATTTAAATTGTGGTAGGCAATGTTATATATAGTATAACCCTGAAAAAATGAAAATCTAGCTACTATTATAATTTGAAAAGGGATGACTATTGTTCAGTTACTTTTTAAAAACAAAGTTACTATAATATGAAATTTAGTTAAATTTAATCAGTGAGATAAAGTGCAGTTCAACTGGTAAATCATTATTAATGAGGAACTATTTGGGGATGGGGAGAGATTTCAGTCAGTAAAATGTTTGTCTTGGAAACATCAGGCCCTAAATTCAACCCTCAATCCCGAGTCTATAAAGTAGGGCACAATGGTGTGTGTTTGTAATAGACAGAATACTGGGCTCCTTTAACCAGCCAGGCTGGGTTCCTAGGCAAGTTCTGAACAAATGAGATAAGAATGTTGTAACGAGTCTTTCTCTGTCCTGCCTGTCAGCTCCCAAATAACAACATGGAGACCTTATTAATTATGAAAGTTCAGCCTTAGCTTAGGGTTGTTTGTACCTAGTTCTTATAACTTAAACTAACCCATTTCTACTAATCTATATGCTGCCATGTGTCTTGTGGTTTTTACCTCTCCTGCATGTCCTGCTTCCTCTGTGCCCAACTAGTGACTCCCTTTTTCTTCTTCCCAGAGTTCTCTTTGTCCAGAAGCCCGCCTATACCTCCTGCCTAGCTGTTGGCCATTTAGTTTTTTATTAAACCATCCGCAGAGGCATATCTTTACACAGTGTAATCAAATGTCTCACAACACAGCCTCTCAGATATAAGGTGATCAATGTCTAAAAATAAAACAGAACGTTTTCTTCTATCTTACAAATGCAGGCATACCCATGTGTAAACACACTTACATACTCATATGCACCAGCAGACACAGGACCATATACACACATATGTATATGAACACATACACCCTGTGAAAATAACTGAATGTCTAAAATTATTTGAACCTAAATTAAAAATGCATATAATATTAATTTCCTAGCTATATAAAGAATTGTTTTTATAATATTCAGTTCATATCAACATATAT
The DNA here is from genome assembly GCA_004026605.1 of Ondatra zibethicus. NCBI lineage: Eukaryota > Metazoa > Chordata > Mammalia > Rodentia > Cricetidae > Ondatra > Ondatra zibethicus. The sequence continues at coordinate 35,130 of PVIU01015425.1, read as the reverse complement.
TTCAAAAATACATTTGCATTCAAAATTGATATACAATTAAAATGCTTATCATTTATGTATTATTTACTTTGTATAAAATATTTTCAATGACTCCCAAAAACTTTCATCAAAAAAAATCACAGATTTGTGTTGACAAATGAATTGTTTTGGATTTGCAAAAACATGATAAGAAGGAATAAAGTTTTCATAGCCGTCCAATCTTCACACATGTATACACAGACTTCCTTCACAAAGTTCAAATTCTGGAACTGTGGAGTCATGATAAACAGAGTTCTTCAGTCAAATGTCACTGAATGAGCCATCTATCAGAATGTGACTGTTACTCTAAAGATTATATTTGGTTCCACATTAATTGAACCAAACATTCATGCCAGTGAGTATAAGCAAATCTAAAATACCTCTGCCTCATAAAATTTAGATTTAAATATCTCAAAATGAAGAAGTAAAACTGATTAGTGGGCATACACTGTAGGGATCAGTTTGAATGTCTTTGTTGCCTAACTGGTGACTTTTTATTACTATAATGAGAGGAAAACTTTTCTGTTTGATGCTTGTGCCTGTAGGCACCTAAAGAGCCTATCTTTCACCAGCCCCTGAAGACTGCTGAAACTGATGTTAATTTTACATAAAATGTATTTATATTAAATTTATAATTTTCATAGAAATGTTACAGATTGAAAGATTAAAAATGTATTATTATCTGAAAACAAATGCAATATACTGATTGATAAAACAGAGAATTGTCGAGTATCCTTGGAGGAGATCTTAAACAGGAAAACAAAGAAAGAACAAACAAATTTTACCTGAGCATAATGAAGCAAGGATTGAACTGAAGTTCCTGCAGGAGCCTGTCCTACATACACATCCAAACGACTCTGGGAGACAGGAAATCACAATGAGCCTCTTTCTAAGAATTCAAAAGCTTAAAATAGTATTCTAACACTGTGCTACTTCCATGGCTCAAATCTTTCCTGAAATAACTTAAAATGTGAACATTTTCATGTTTCATATCATGTTTCATATTTTTCTGGAAAGAAGTCTTAAAATGAGTGATGAATAGTTATTAATACAAGTTTTATTTGAAATGAGGAAGTCTGAATAAATTATCATTTGTGCATGATATTCAGATATTTGTTATTATATGAAGTAGATGGAATTTTTGACATAGCCTTATTTGTAACTTTATATATCATATGCAAATTATGACACACTTTATCACATGAATTACATGTAGCTTAAAATATTCCATTTTTAATGTTTTGGATTTGGGTGGGTGTGGACCTGGAAGGAGTTGAGAAAGAGAAATCTATAATCAGAATATATTATATTAAAATCTATTTTCAATAAAAAAGAAAAACATTAAAATATATCCCATATTATTTAAATAAATAGTTCTCAGTTTTAATGCTCACCAACAATAAGATAACAGCAACACAAAATATTGATTTGAAAGCAGAATTCACATATACCTCATTTAAATTTTTGGGGTCATATCCAAATAGCAAACTAAGTACATTATTGCATGCTGCTCCAGCCATCTCTCGCTGGCACAAAAGTTCCACAAAATATTTATCATCTGAACTGGAAAATATGTCTTTTTCACCGAAGAGGACCTGAAAATGACATGTGTAGACAGCAGCTATAACATGGAGAATGAACTCTATTCAATAAAACATGAGGATAGAAGGAATGTATGCTAATCATGAAACCACATCTTAACATTTAGATAAACATTTAGGTGACTTAGTTCACTGTAGCATCACTCTACACAGAGTTAAGAAAAGTTTCCACCAAAAATAGTGTGCTCTTAAAACAATTCTAATCAATTTTGTCAGAGCAAACCCTTTAAATACCAATTAATCAGGGATTTCTTAATTTGGACCTGTCTGTCAAGGTGGAATTGGTCCAGTTTACAGGACTTGTCATTACTTGACACATTCATAGCTTACTAATAAGGAAAACTCCCTCACCCTCAGAGAATAAAGAGACTGCATTGGACATGTTAGCACACATATGATTAGAAAGTAGATGAGGTGAATGAAAAGGTATGTGATAAGATATTTAAGGAAAGAATGCTCAAAAATTTTCAAATTTGATGTCAACCATCAACACCCCATGTACAAAAAGGTGAGCAAGCTGTAAATACAGTTTTTTCGGACTCACCAAGACATGTTATAGTAACACTCATATCAAGACATGCTGCAGCCAAAGCTACACCAAGATACATTACTGTCAAACTGACACTAAGACATGCTACAACCAAACCCACACCAGGGCACACTACAGTAGAACCTACTCCAAGACATGCTACATTGAAACCATCACTATGCTATGATATACAACAGTCAAACCCTTTCTGTACTAACACATGCTACAGTCAAAACCACAATATACTAAGACATGTTACAGTGAAACCCACACTATACCAAGAATGCTGTGATCAAATTGTCAAAAGCAAAGAGTCCTTGTTAAATGAAGGAACTATTCACACACAAAGAATGTTCAATGTGATTAAGAGGTGACTTATCGTTGGAAACACAGAGGTCCACAGATAGTTAGAGCATATATTTAACTTTCTACAATAAAGCATGGTTCACCAACACGTCGATATGCATAAAATCACACTTAGGAAGCAAAGCAGTAACAGAATGTCCTAAGATATGCAGTAAATAACAGAATTTGCCACTATCATACACGCCCTACAAAAAATAGAAAATCCTTTGAGACAATTGAATGGATACAAAGGCAATAAATTAATAAGTGAAGAGTACTAAAATGGCTCATATATAATACTTACAAAGTAAAGCAAAATGTATTTTATTTACAAATATTGCCTTACAAAACTTATAAGTGTTGTAAATATTGTTTTAAAATGTTGTCAAATATTTTAAAATAAAAAAGAAAATATGTGTATGCAGCTGTGGGTGTGTGCCCATGGGTACTGCAGGGTGGCAGCCAGAGGTGAGGCAGCCTTGGACCTGAAGTTGCAGGTGGTTGTGAGCTGCCTCATGTGGGTTCTGGGAATCAAACAAGCATCCTAGCTCTCTTTCCAGCCCTATATTCTTATGTAAATGGTATTTAAGTATTTATGTGTTGCTGTCCCTGAAGAGGAGTCTGAAAAGTTAGAGCTATGAAGTATACTTTAAGAACTAATTACAGACAAGCTTTTTAAAGACCATTTTACTCTGTAGCCTCAGAGGGTGTAGCTGTCACACCCAGCGCCAGAGGGACCAAGCGTTGGCACTGCAGGTGCCGCCACACCCAGCTAAGTAACGTTTGAAGCGTTGTGCAGTTAATGATAATTTAAATGCAACTTTTCTAAATAAAATAATAAAACATGGCCAAGTAGGTTTATGTTTAAGAAAGATCTAACATGCTTTCTAAAAGAAAACTAGTTTTTAAATTTAGTCCACCAGGTTAATTATGATGAAGAAAAGTTGCATGTTAAATATATTATGCAATGTAGATCACCAAGCAGAGTCTTCAGAGGTTAATTAGATTCCATTGTAACAGAGCCACTTCGTCAAGAGCATATAAAAATCCAAGATTTTTAAAATCCTAAGTGTTTATTCAGTTTAACAGTTCATGAAACAAAGTTGATAACTGCCTGGAGGGAACGTAAAAATCCAGTGACATGCCACACATTCAGTTCTCATCTATCAGTTATCATTAGAACAGACAGAAGGTGCTATAGATAAAGGACAGGTGATAGCCATTGTGAGCATTATAGCACAGGTATCGTTAAAGCACACCAAGGTCAGCAGAACACACTTTCAATGCAGAGTGTTTACGTAGGTGGGTATTCAGAGCTGTAAAACATTTCTCAAAGAATATAAAAGGAGCTAGACATGAAAACCATGTCTTTGAACAACACGAAATTAAAATAGAAATTAATACCAGACATACATTAAAATCTCTATGCACTTGAAACACTTTAAAGTCACCAACAGGCCAAGTTAAATATCAAGCTGAAACCAAAGTGATCTAAACTCAAATTATAATTGAAAAGATAACATCAATACTGCCTGATGAACCTAAGGCTGTGTGTGGAAGGAAATGCACAAACTGCTCTTGCAGAGGACCTGAGTTCAATTCTCAGCACCCACATCAGGCAGCTCACAATGGGTTATCACTCCCAGCTTCAGAGGTTTCAACACTCTCTTCTGATCTCCACAGAGTACTACACTATCTGAAGACAACCATCAATAACTCCAGTTTGACGCTTTCTGGTATATTTTTCTGACCTCCCCAGGCACCAGGCACACATGTGCTGCACACATACACACACACACACACACACACACACACACACACACACACACACACACACACAGGCAAAACACTCATACACATAAAACAAAATAAACAAATCTGAAAAAAAGTTAAAAGAAATACAGGTTGCACATTTGCACAAGAAAATATCAGAAGATAGGAAAAAAATAAATGGATAAAACAAGAAAACAATTAACTGTAATATGAGAAGACAGAGCCTTGTAGGACCCAGCTGAGGTTCTGGGGGAGATGCACTGTGGCCATGAGGGAAATGAACAGTGAAATCAGGACAAGAGTACATCAACATCTCTCTTGTCTTGAAAGCTCTAAGTGTGTTGTTATTTCTGGCACCATTCTAGTAGGTATTACAAACCTTGGTCAAAGTTGTTCCCAAGTATGTGATGGCCCGGAGGGCCCCTGATATATATGTAAGAGTTGCAACTGGAGCCAGTAAAAAATTCATTTTGATCTTCTGAGCCAGTTGTGGATTTGTTGAAAATGCCCCAAAGGCTGAAAGAAAATAAGATGATAATTTACTGGTGTCCTATCTTTTTATTTCATTTCTATGTGTGTGCATGTTTCACCTGCATGTGTATCTGTGCCCCAGGTAAGTGCTTGGCGCGCAAGAAGGACAAAATATAATGTAAGGAACACCTGTAATGGGAGTTACAGATGATTGTGAGGTGCTATATGGGTACTAAGAATTGAACCTAGGTCCTCTGGATCAGTGGGTTGTGCTCTTAACCCCCAAGCCCTTAGTGTTCTCTCTTGATTTAAAGTCCTTATGACATTTGGCTAGTTCATCACTGCAACTAAACGTGTGTTCTTTCTCATTTATTTCAAGGCTATCCCTGGTAGTCCCATTCTCAAACACCTGAGCGTGCACCACTGGATTGCTTTCTATTTCATCAATTTCTTTGAATGAATGGCTTGGGGTGCTTAGCTTGACATTGGGTGACTCCCGGTGCATTTTTAATGACAACAGTTAGATAAATGAACCTTTCCTGTACTTATTAATTAAGCTCTGTTCCTGTCCTAGCTTGGTTTCTGATTTTGTGATAAAACATTAACTTTGGGAGAAAATAATTATTTTTAAAGGATTGGAACCATTATTGAGGAAAGCCAGGGAAGGTGTTCAAGGCAGGGGCCTGGAGGCGGGGACTGAAGCAGATATCACAGACAGATGTTGCCTACTGGTTTACATTCTTTGACTTGCTCGGCTACCTTTCTCATACAGCCCAGACTCAACTGCAAAGGAATGGCACTCCCTATAGTGGGATGGGCCCCCCTGTATCAATTATCAAGAAAAATTATCAATTACCAAGAAAAAGAACAATAGTCATGTCTAAAGATCAGCCTAATCAGAGAAGTACCTCAATTAAGTTTCCCCTGTGGGATATGTCTAGGTTTGCATAAACTTGGTAAAAAAAATAAACAGCATGCCTACACTGATGGAATCCTGTTTACTAAGTATCGTGTAGTCAGTGCACTTTCCAAAAAACATTTCTTTTCTCTTCTGGTCACCCTGACAGTTATTAACATGTATTAAGTGTCTGCACACAATCGTCACACTTTTAACAATTGCTTGTGCTTCTTGAATAATCTTTGTTCCAAAAGAGTACCTGTAAGTTCAGGTTAAGCTTACTATTTTTGGCATACAGTCTTCTGTGAGAGTGGAGATGTCCCTTACATGCCTCATAACATCTCTATAGCTTTCTGTGTGCTCCTTCCTCCAATGCCCGATATGTACGTGTGAGTGTGTGTGTTTGGGTGTGTATGCCCATATGCATATAATCATATTTAATGACTATTGATACAAAAGTCTTAAGATCTTAAATAATTCAACCATATTTTGGTCCTCTAGTCTATCATGACCTCTAGAAATTCATTCTGTTGTGGCCACAGAACATCTGTGGCACCACACCTCTCTGCTTTCCCCTTTGCTATTGACAAGACTACCATATAAAACAGTAATCATCATTCCATTTTTAGTGGTATTTGTCTCATTAAGGATGTCTTTGAGCTTCAGCAACATTTGTGATGTGCACAGACATTGTTGTTTGGCAAAATCCAAGGGGAAATGAGCTGATCTAGGTTACTAATATCAAATTGATATTTGATCCTGAAATGTATTTCCTAGAAAGATGGCCCCACAAGAAAAATTATGGCCTTAAATGTATGAGGGTCTGTGCTGTCCTTGGCACAACCTGCCTCACTAATTCTGAGCTTTGGACAAGTCAGATCTCTTTAATGTATAGTATATGTTGTCAGCAACAGATAACAACTTATCTTTCACGTAGTAACAACACCACGTGTTTAAACGAATGATATGCAATTTGATTAGCAATGTTTTCCCAGCTAGTCAGGTTTGGAAACATTTATTGTTGATGCATGGTTAATAAAAATTCAGAGACAGAAATTGGGGTTCAACCAAAAGACAAGAAACGTAAAGCAGCCAGCCACTGGCTCTTACCTGGACCTAAACCCTAAAATGGCAATCCTGCCTCCAGAAATCTCAGAATGAGACTGAGACTGAGAGCTGTCTCCTCCCATTTTATATTCCTCTCTAGTGCTGGGATTAAAGGCGTGCACCACTACTGCCTGGTTTCTATGGCAAACTAGTGTGGCTACTGGGATTTAAGGTGTGTGTCATTGCTGCCTGGTCTGTAAGGCTGGCCAGTGTGGCTGTTTTGCTTTCCAGATCCCCAGGCAAACTGCGTTTATTAAAGTACAAATGAAATGCCATTACATATTGTTTAAAGGATTTTTAGTATGAAAATTGACATGCCTCAGACCATTCCAGAAATGGTACTAGGCAATTAAAGTTTTGTGGCAGCTCACTGGGCCCTCAGACTTTAGTTGCTCAAAGAACCCAAATTTTCTTAAAAAGCCCAAACAGTGTTTACATGTCATTTTATCATTAAAATATCAGCATAAGGACATTGAAACGGATATGTCTTTGAAACTTCAGTTGCAGAAAATCCCAAATATATGTGACACATACAGATTATTTAAATGTCTTATGTGTTTGGATGATAGTATTTAAAAAGTAGAGAAGTAGGTATATCAACTATGCCTGATGTTAATTTGAAAAAATTAATCAGGTGCTGTGGCTCAAACCTGTAATCCCACCACTCAGGAAGCCAAGGCAGGCGGTTTGTGAGGTTAAAGCCATCCTGGGCTACATACCAAACCTTCTACTAAACTTCAACAAAAAACTTGGGTGTTCATTACTTAAACAAATCATTTCATGACTGGATTGTTGGCTAGTCTAAGCCTTTCTAAACACTGAGATCATGTCATTTCAAAATTATAAAACTCCTTCCAGAAGAACTTTTGTGGGCCTTTCATATAAAAATAAGAAATGATCAGATCTCACTCTCCCCACATACCAAGAAGGGTGCCTTGGGAATGGCCAACATAGTAAATTTGTTTCTGTCCTGTTTTGTTCACAATGAAGTCAATGGTGGCAGGGAGATCATATTTTATGTGTTGATCATAACTGCATGACACAAAAGAAACACAGTGTGAGTTAATTATTTACTAATAATTAAAACTTACACTTTATATATTAAAACATGAGCTTGAGGAGTATCTTTCAAGGGAAACCTGAATAATGCGAGTGCATTCACCAAAAACCTCTAATCTTTTACTCACCTTTGCTGTCCAGAGGCTCCATCCACTCAGTGCCCACGGAAACCTTGATAGGATCTTATGTTTGTGTACTTTGTAAGGGGTTGGCATAAACAACTAAATGATAGACTAAATTCCAAGGCATGTTTTTCTATACCTGACTTGTACTATATGCCTAATTCATGAGTTTTTACATGTAAAAATAATACACTTATTCGATCTTTACTTTATTTCAATGAAGTTTTATTTCCTGAATTAGATGATTGCAAAGTTATTAGTAGTTGAAATATATATATATATATACACATACATAATATATAATCTGCCTCCCTATTAATTACTCATCAAAATTATAAACAAAACTCTAAGCAACTTTTGTCCATTAATCTTTTAAAATATGGCTCCATAAGAAGATGTATTTGTAAAATGCCTTTATCAGAGCATAACAAACTTATGATGGCATAAAAGGGTTTAACACAGTTTTAAGGAAAAAACAAACATAAAGGTTTGCGTTCTTTACCTAAAAGCCCAGAATTTTTTAGAATGTGGGTCTAGGTACATATGTTTCCTGGAATAGGTGTTGCCTCTGCTGTTCCCCATCCACACATCAAAACCAGCATCAGCCAGAAAGAAGCCTAGGCTGCTGTTGGGAGGATTCACAATCCAAATAGAAGCAGTTAGAGTCCACCCATGCTGCAGATACACGACTGGCTTTGGAACTAAAAATCAAAGAGAGCAAATATTTGTTATTTATAATTGTTTTTAAGCTCTATCACAACAATGGGACTTATTGTAAACATTTTTTTACATAAGTATTGTAATTTTAGCACATTTACATCCTCCATTATCATCTCTTTGACCCCTTATGTCCTTTCTGGGAAATGTTTAATAACATGAATTTGAGTCACATTATATACTGCTATCCACAAAAGAAGTGTTATGGATCATTACATTTGTGTTATAGTAATAAATATATCTCCATATACTTTAGTAAAATAATCATCACACCTGTTGGGTCCCATTTTTTGTCTTTCTACCCCTTGAATAAATATGAACTTCCTAACTGGAAGCTTTTAATTTCAAAAATTTGTGAGTAATATTCCCATCTATTAGAGTTCAAACTTACTAAAAACAAAATATAAAAACATATGCAAATGTATTGAGATACTTAGATTCATGTGTAGATTATTTAGCAAATAACTAAAACAACAAAATCCTGAACTTGAATATGGCCTTTGTAGTCTGAGGTTTTAGATGAATATGTGAGATGGGTGTTTTACCTCAGGAAGAGCTTGAATTCTTCCAGCAGTAACTAAAGCTTTCTACAGAGTCAATGTGCTTAAAAGTGCTGGATCTATCCCACCTGGTCTCTGAGCCCCTACCCTGTCCAGAAAGCTAAATTCATGATGTAATTTGTGTTTATCCTTGATATAATGTCAATTAGCATAAGCAGGTGTCATTCAGACCATCATCTTTGATATGTGCATCACAGAGGACTAAAGGTCCTTATTATAGGTAATTGAATAGGAAGGTTCTGCAAAGAATTTATTTGACTGGATATTAATGTAGTTGTAATGTTTTTTTCTCACTCTGAGCTTACCTAAATGACTAGACTTATTCTTCCCATGTGGAATTCTGTAAAGTGGGAGGATATAACCATCTTCAGTCACAACCTCATACTCTTCGTATTCATAACCCCAGTAGGAAATTATCTCATTCTAAATGGAGAAGAGAAAACACATAGACTTCCATTAATAGCACATCTGGGAATGTTTATAATTCTTAGAGTGTAAATTCATTATGTAGCAGGGTAGCAAACCCTATGTAAAGAGAAGCTTCAGATTATAATAAACGTAACTGCTTGAAAATGATGAGTAAAATTAATAGTGATGAAATCACTGGAACTATGTTCATTAATGATGATAATAACTTACAACATTCATGTTGGCTTCAGGATTCCTGGGTAGTGGCTTGAATATTGAGCAAAATATACTTCCAAACATATGGACAAGGCAAATTGTTCTCAGTAAACACCACATGTTAAACCTGCTGGGAAATGGTTGATAACAAGATGTAGTAAATATCTTAGAGTGAACTTGGGTTATTGGATACACATTATTTCCACACATCACCTTCCTTAAACTTGGCCATGTCTTCTAGTAAGACTCTTAGAAATAACTTTATATGTAAGAAAGAACAGGATGGATGGTATTAAAAGTAATTATAGGTAATTGAATAGGAAGGTTCTGTGTAGAATCTATTTGACTACTATTCATAATAGCCACCCACTTCTCCTTTCACCTTTCATTAAATTTACATAAATTTATGCCATTGTGATTTCTGCAAAATCCTCACAGGAAGTTCTGTTAATTGACCTAAATGATGAAGATTAGTCTTGGAATTCTTCATTCAGAACTGTTAGATAACCTAATCCAAGTCTTTTACAGTTTATCTAAAGAATAAGGATGTGAGGAATAAAAACAGGAAAACAGTGCAGGGTTTAGAGAGAAAGACAGTGGCCACGCTCAAAACTAATATGCGTGAGAAGTGGGGGACTTTGTTATGTCACCATTGCCATGCTGGGGATTGCTTGTTTTGATAATACTACAAACACCACATTCATAGTTTTAGAATTTACAAAAAAGTATATGGTTTCAGAAGCAAAAATGCTGGTAATAAAAATGTACATTATTTTCAGTCTCCCCTTGCAACCTTTTATAGAGATTCTTGCTAAACTATCATTCTGTGAACAATGATGTAATGTCACACATTTTAAGAAATCAAATGATTAACTCTACCATAGAAGAGACAGAGCCCAGTGACAGACCACTCTCTACACCCTGACTTTCTGCCCTAAAACAAGCACAGCTTGGAATATTTTCTTCTGTTCCTTTTTCTTAATTACTTAACATTGAGGCCAACAAGAAGAGATAAACTTTATCTCTTCTAAAACAAAGATACATTTTAGTAAACTATATTCTATACAATAAAATAAGGCAAAAACATTTTAATTTAAAACCTACAGTCTTAAAGATAGAATGAACTTCACTTATGAATACATTCATTATGAATACATACTTATGAATTGAAATCAGTTCAGTTTAAAAGCCCAGAGCACATACTCACTGCCACCAAATGTGAAGCCTTCAGGTTTCCTGGTGCAAAGGGAATCATCTCTCTTTTCCCTTAGTGTTCCTATAAATATTTGTGTGACTGTGGTTTTTGGATGACCTTTCCTTAAAATGTGTTAGCTATTTTGGCAGTTAACTCTGATATTTGTCAAGTACAAAATTAGCTATTACATAAGTTCTCAAGATGGCATAGTTCTGAAATATCCTCAACGCCTCATTATTTCTGTGATGTGCCACTTGATAAAACCCTTCCTCCTCACATCCTGCAGTCCTGAATGGTCTTTATTGTAACTGTCATGAATGCTCTCTTTCTTTTTTTGTTTTATGTGAAAGAATCATAGTTGATGAAGGTGCATTTTTGTTGCAACCATAAAGGTAACCGTCTGGTAGATTTAGAAGAATTTAGGTTAAACAATTTTATCAGAAACCTTTGAACTTTGTTGTAGAGAGAGTTATAAAATGATTCATAATAAGTCTTGTAAATGTGAACGAACTCAAATTTTAAGACTTTTTTCTATTACTGAACTAAATGTAAAGGGCTCTTAAAAATCTATAACTATTTTCAAAAATATATGAATGGCAAAGCATTAGTAGTCCAACATGCATGAAATCACCCATTCCTTCATCAGCAATATTAGCAACTCAAAGGATAAACCTAAAAGCTAGAATAGTAAAGCCATATGAAGAATGTCAACAAATTCATTCTCATTTTAATATAAACTGACATAACCTCTTCACTAAAAATAGGATAGAAAATTTCTTGGTTGGATAGTTCTACTCTTGTGTTCCTAAATACCTTTGCTTTTGTACCGCCTGGCATCGTGCACTGACATTCATGGCAATACACGGGGGATCATTGAAAAGCCACTCATGGTATGTAGCTGACAGCAGAAAACACTACTGGTGTTAGTAGCCAAGTAAAATAGGAAAACTGTAGAATAGAGCAGTGAGAGAGTCCACAATAGGTTCTGTAGATCTTACATTATAGGAGAATGTCCTTTTTCTAGACAGAAAACTACTAAAGAACATTGAAATAATGGTTTCAGACAGGAAGAAGATTCAGAAAATCTGTTCTGAATTTTCAGTAGAAGATATTTTAAAGACATTGAAAAAGAGGGACAGATGGAGAACAAAAGCTGAACTGAACCACAGAAAAGGAGGCACGAGGAAAACACTGTTTACTTAGTAATTAGCCAGAGAAGCAACAAGAAACCACTTTAGGGCTGTGGATATGGCTCTATCAGTAGCGTGCTTGATTCAAACTGTGATGAACTGAGGACCCATTTTAAAACCTTGGATATAATAGTGAGCATCTGTAATCTAATGGTGGGGTGATGGGAAGTAGAAACAGAGATCCTGGAAACCTGATGGCTGGCTATTACAGTCCACTTAATGAATTTCTAGATCAACCAAGGATTACATTTCAAATAGAAAGTAAAAATCACCCCAGAGATGAAACCCAAGGTTCTTCTCTGACATTTTCACCCATGTGCATACATATGTACAGACACACACATTTGCATAAACATACATACACATAGACACAGACACAGAAAGAAACTAAATAATTCTTACAGTTTTCTCCCTCATTCTTCCCTCCCCCCCTTCTTTTTCCCCAGTTTAGGGTTAGAGCTCTCCCAGCCTGAGCTTACTGAATGCCAGAACTGTCTGAGGTGTAGGAAGACATTTACATACATCTACCTATTGCCAGAGTTGCAGTATACACTCACTAACTGAGCAATCTTTTCAGTACCTGAAATAATTCACTATACATCTGTGTGAATCAGACTTTCATTACTGTGACATCTCCCTAGGAGAACCATTTTTAAGAAGGGATCTGTTTAGTCTCATGGTGTTACAAGTAGAGGCCACTGCTCTGCTATCTCTGGACCATGGGAGGTGTACAAATACCTTCCTGTCACTCTTTGTGAGATTGTTCATGTTTGGCAAATGTCTCACCTCAAAGCAGCATTCTTAGCCTCGCCTATGTCTTTATTCACATATGTAAGAATACATTTTTATTCCTTGGTCACAAAGATATAGATCATGACTGATAGCACCAACGTCACTATATTTCTTTTCATTTTCAAATCTCAATGAACTCAGAAAACTAAATTGACAAAATGGAATAGTAGAAAGATGCAAAATATGTTAATGTTTCAAATTTTCTATGGATCAACCATTCAGTTTTCCAACATTTGATAATATAAAAATAATATATACGTTATGTGTATTATAAATTCTAAAGTGAATTCTTTGTCTTCTAAGTCTCTTATTTTTCTTTCTGTCTTGATTCCTTTCACTGTGTCTCATTCATACACAAAATTTAGTGTCAAATTAATTTCCCTTGATATCAATTCCCTGCATCTGGACTCTTTCCCAAGATGTTTCCCAGTTTCGTGATTGTGCAGTTAACCTTTATTTGCATATTCATTTCCTCCAAGTATGCCTAATCTTGTGTAATACTATATTAAATAAAACAACTCTTATATAGTTATATTTATTTAACTGTATGTTCCTGTTTTCAGATGATTCTGATATTGGGGCACTTGAAAACAAGTCTGCTATCAGATCAGGTCTTCAACCTCCAGGTAGCAATCATTCAGCCATCTTGAAAGTTAATTGTCTCTGAAAATAATAGGCCATGCTCATGAGGTAATCTCTTTCCAGCAAAAGATAAGTGAATAGATATGGTTTCATTCTGTTTTAAACCTTTGTAGTTTTGTAATGGTTTGCTTAGGTAGTACATCTTCAATTCTGATAAATCCAATGATCTCACAATAGAGAACCACAGGAAAATCTAATAACCTAAATAATGGATGATATCTGAAAACACTTATTTAAAAGTATTTGTAGTATTAGCTTGTGGGAAGCCTAGTCCTATTTTTTCAATCTTCTTTTCTGTGGACAATGCAAAAAGAAATCTGTAAATGTATAATAGTCCATTTGGGTGGAAGAAGACAACATGGAACATGATGGGGGAGGAACAGAAAGGACAGAGGTGAGAAGAATAAGAAGAAAGGATTGTAAAATGTGTTCATAAATTGTCTCAATGAAACAAGTTTTGTATCATAGACAAAATTAAGTAAGAAGTTATACAGGAACAGATAAAAACAGTATTGTTGTCAAAAAGAAGCCATAAGCAGCCACAAACACCTGCAATATGAGTGAATATTCATGGCTCTGATTCATGAGCTGCACCAGGGCAGCGCTGACATCATTTCTGCATCAGGCAGCAGTCATTCTCTACAAAGCACACACATCCATCTTCACGTCTAATAAGACGCCATAATGGGAGGGGTCCTTGGTTATGTGTCTGAATGGCCACTTCACAAGATGACACCATTGCCTATGCAGAGGATTTCGGCAAAAATTTGTCGGCTGACCCGGTCCTGATTGCAGAGAAATGCTATGGCCAAATAATGACCTTTGGAAAGGTCCAGGTGTAACCTTCATACACCCAAAATGGACTGGGGTGTGGCTTCTCACCAGTGCGGTGTGCTGGAAGCCTCACTCATCATGCCCCATTCAGAAATGGCTTCACTGAACATCATTGAGTGCAGAACGATTCCTTAAATAACACTTTTGCTAAGTGAATCAAAATACCAATTGCCACCCACATCCTCTGAAAGATAGCAATATAGGATGAAAATTCACTTTGTGACACTTTCTAATTACACTTCAAATCCAGATACTAGGAGATAAGGAAAGAAAGAGTAATGGTTCCAAAAAGCAAAAACTTAATCAATTCAAAGAAATTGATTTAAATAAACCCTCCATGCCACTATCTTTTGAAAAAAATTTTCTGTGTGGAAAAAAATTGTTTGTACACATTTTTCATTTCCCATGGAAAGTCTTATCCTGATTAGAAGCAATACCTATGATCTGCTTTCAGAATAAACAAAAATAAAAACAAACAAACGGCATAGCTTTCAAGATGACTGAGAGATTGCTAACTTCTCTGCTGGCCATCACGAACTCCTATCAGTCTCATTTTGGATCTTTTAGATCAGGATCCCCAGGATGTTCTGCTCCTAGGTTAATGCCTGCTCCTATAAATCCCTAAACTGCTTTACAGAGAGTTCTAAGAAGCTTTCCTAGATAGCTAGGTATGCTGTACTTTCTGGAAAATTTTGGAGGAATTAGACAGATTCTGTCACTCTTTTCTGACTCCATGCACTCTTTTCTTCTATATATTTGTAACTCATCACCAACATAATGATTCTACCTGCACATGACTTATGACCAGTTAATAAAGTTTTCTTTAGAAATAATTTACAAAGCCTATTATATGTCATAGAAATCTCTTAATACGTAAAGGCAAACATATCAAAAATTTATTTAGGCAAATATATCTTAAATAAATATCTAAAGACTATTATAATTTTCTAATAATCCATCTACTGGTTTATAAAATTAAAAAAAAACATTAGGACGCATGTATAAACTGAGAAAGAAAAATAAAGTTCCAAGCCATTTGTGCTGCCTACCTGTAGAGTTCAGTATACTGGCATGTTTTTGCGTGACACTACACCTGGTGAGACATGAACAAAAGTCAACCCAGATAGAAATCAAATAACAGACCAAAGGAAGGATATCACCACAGTCCAACTTGGTGAATGGATGAGATTTTATTGGGGTTACTCACAGAAGCAGAGATAACACAGAGACAGCTGCATCATCAACTGCCACAGCTAACAAGCCAGGGGGCACTGCACCACCTTCAGGAAGCTCCACGGGTTGAAAGTGTCCTCTTAGGGAGCTCAGTTGGTCAGAGTTTCTTCAGGCAGCTCAGCTGATTTCTGCCTTTTCTACATGACTCAGTTTGCCTGAAGGAGTCTCTCAGAAGTCCTATGGTTTAGAAAAACTTGAGAAGTGAGGGACTTAATGAATCTTGTCAGTTTCAGGGATTTTCTGAAGCCTTTGAGTTGTTTATTACCTGTAACCAAGGAGTTTCCCTGCAGGACAGGCTGTTTTACCTCCTTTAAGAACAATCTATGCCTTGGTTACTGTTCTACTGATGTAAAGAGACATTATGACCAAGGCAACTCATAAAAGAAAGCATTTAATTGAGGGCTTGCTTGCAGTTTTAGAGATTAGTCCATTATGTTCGGGAAACACAGCAGCATGCAGGAAGACCAGGTGATGGAAAAGTAGCTCAGTACTTCATCCTGATCTGCAGGTAGCAGGAAGAGAGATGAAGCCTGGCTTAGGCTTTTGAAAACTCAAGCCCACACCCCAATGACACACTGTCTGTAATAAAGAAGGGCACACCTACTCCAACAAGGCCACACCTCTTAATTCTTATAATCCTTTCAACAGTTCCATTCCCTAGTAACTAATCACTCAAATATATGAGCCTGTGTGTCCATTCTTACTCAAACTACCATATTCCACTTCCTGGCCCCCATAGAATAATAGCCATATCATAATGCAAAAATGCATTTAGTGCAACTTAAAAAGTCCCCTTATTCTATCATAATCTCAACACTGTAGAAAAGTCCAAATTGGAAGTCTCAGAAACTCATAGGAATCACTTAACTATAAACTCCTGTAAAATCAAAAGCAGATCCCATACTTTCAACATACAATGGAGCAGAATTTACATTACCCCTCCAAAAGTGGGGAAAGGGAGCATTTAGTGAGGAAATACTGAACCAAAGTAAGACATAAAACCAGCAGGGGAAATAACCAAATTCTGTATCCCATGTCTAATGCCAAGTGGTTCTTCAGAACTCCAGCTCCCTCCACTTTGTTCACTGTAGCACGTTCTTTCTCCTGGGCTGGTTCCACACCTGGTCTATAGCAATGCTTGGCAGGTGCCCCACAACTCTGGCATCTCCAACATCTTGAGTCTCCAACCAAATCCAGGCTTCACCTTCACAGCTTCACAACAGCCTCTCTGATCCCCATGCAGGTTCACTCCTGACACATGCCTGGCCTCAGATTCTCTTGGTCTCAGAGAGAAATTCCACAACCCCTTTCTGGTATCCTTAACTCCAAAGCCATAATCACATGGCTGAAACTGTGAAGTTCTGCAGTTTGTGGGGCCTGGAACTTGAACCCCTTGGTCAGTGACATCTGTATCCATTTTGTTGTTGATGGTTTCCTTTACCTCTTAAGCTTTTCTTTAGTTACTTTACATAAGTTGGAGCTTTATAGGGGATATTGCTGAGGTCGCCAATCCCTTTACTTCATTTAGCATCATGTTTTTCTTTGAACTTCATTTCCTTGAACACTGGTTTTGGCTTCAACATTGTATTTTCTGGAGCTCCTTTTCTCCTCACACTGTACATGTATTTCCTTTGCCCAGTTTCCTCATTTTCATTATAGATTAAGAGTGATTACTAATAAGAACAAAACACAGTCAGTTCTAGGATATTTTAAAATTTACCCTGTCAGTGCCATTTATCCAAAACTCTTCAATTTAGCATCAGACAGATTTTTAGCAGAAGGACAAAAAGCAGCCATAATCTTTGCCAACATATCTCACGAATGGATTCTAGGCTACCCAGTAATGCTCTTTCCCTCTGAAACTTCCTGATCCATGCTGTCATGATTTACATTGCTTTCAGCATCAACTGTCTTCTGTGTTCCTACTAGAATGGTGCACTAAGCCCAGCTCCCTGCTTTCAACTGCTTTCCTAATACAAAGTCCCAACGCCCACATACTGCCAACAAGCCCCATGATCAGGACCTGCCATGGAAATGCCTCAGTTCAGGACTTGGGAAAAAGAGGCAAAAGGATCTCTGTGAGTTCAAGTCCACTCTGGGCGACACAAGATTGAATCTGTCTAAAAGAGAAACAGAGCTCACACAAAAGTGATCCTATCACTTGGGATCCCATGCCTTTAATCCCAGCACTAGAGAGTTGAAGACAGAAGCAATATGGCTGGGCAGAGAGAGGAATATAAATGGGAAGAGACAGAAACTCAGTGGGGTGTGGAGTTTGAAGGTTCATAAAGACAGGATCTTGCCCCTTCGGTCTAAAGATTTGGTAGAAGTAAAAGTTTTCTAGTGGTTGGCTTCTTTGCTTTTCTGATCTTCAAGTTGAACACAAATATCTGTCCCTGGGTTTTTATTATTTGTGCTACATACAGGGATCTCTTAAAGAAACACTGGAAGCCATAATATGTACACAATGGCTGCAGAATTTGCCAAAAGTTACCTAGACTTTATCAGGCAAATTTTATTTAGGTTTCAGCTGACCACAGCCCCTTGGTTGGATTCTGGACTGTGGCCCTGACTGAAACTGGGAAGGGTTATGGGAGGCAAGAGCCACAATTACTTCATTCCTGCAGATGTTCACTCCTGTAAGCCTCAGATAACATCCCCAGTCTATTGCATCCCTGGGTTGGTTTATCTGGCTTAAATTCCTGGAATTGTCTTTACAGACTCAGGTTCCTAACAGGGTCAGCCTCAAGCCTCTTAAATGGTTGCTTTTGTCAAGATGACATCCCCAGCTGCTACAAACGGACCTATAAAACTTTAAAAAATGCTGTGCCTCAACATTATGAGGAAAGAACCTCCATTGCCATCGAGTTCATTTTGTGTTGGCCATCTTTGAGGGGACATTTGGCCTACCCTTAAGAGTGGTTTGTTTATTCAAGACCCCCTTGAAAAAAACCTAAGTTTTCAATTGTAAGGGGCTAATAATTTGAGACAGTTTCTGGGTTAGGGATGGGGCCTGTGTCCACTTCTCTTTTCACATCTAGGACCCCATCTGGTATAAACCCATGTAGGCTGTAGTTGGTTGGGTTGTGTTTGTTTGTTACTCTTTTGCTCTTTTGGATGCCCACCACTTAACTCCGAAATAAATCATGCATTAGGCTTATTCTTTCTTATGCCTGCCCAGCCTTAGCTTGGCTAGCTTCTAGCCAGTTTTTCTCAACTCAGATTATCCCCTCTGTCTTTTGCTTCTCGACTTTTACTTTTTTTTAACTTCTGCATATCTTTCTTTCATTCTTATTCCATGGATGGCAGTGTGAATGAGTGGCTGGCCCCTTCTTTTTTGCTCCTTGATCTCTCTTGCTTTTTCCTTCTATTTATTATTCCTACCTGCCAGCCATACCTACCCATTCTGCTGCCTTGCTATTGGCCATTCAGCTCTTTATTAGATAGATCATGTGTTTTAGGCAGGCAAGGTAACACAGCTTCGCAGAGTTAAACAAATGCAACACATTTTTGCACCATTAAAACAAATGTTCTACAGCATAAACAAATGTAACACGTCTTAAAATGATACCCACAAGAGTAGGCACTATGCATACTGCCTCAGTCTCTGTGAGTTTTACAAGTGCATCTGTTGAGCTATGTTTCTATGACTTTGTTTTTTGTGTGTCCTCCATCCCTTCTGTTTCTTAGACTTTTCTGCAGAGTGTCCTGAACCCAGAGGGAAGGGACATGAGGGAGTCATCCCATTGGGTTTGAACATCCCAAGAGCTCTCATTCTCTGTATGTTATCTGGTTGTGGGTCTTTATATTTTTTTGCATCTGCTGCAGGAGGAAGCTTCTCTGATGATGGCTAAACAAAGCACTGATCTGCTTCCCTGGCAGGTGTAACTATCAGGATTCCAGGGAATTCATGCAGAAGTTGGCAACTAAGACAAAGTGATGGAATTATGTGGGAGACTGAAGGAAGAGATCTTTGTGACCCACTGGAGATGGGGTTAGAGAGAAAGAAGAAGCTGCAGGATGTGATCTGCTGCAGAGATGCGGATGAGACTGGTAGATTAGATCTGGAGAAAAGGAGGAGGGTGAAGGTCTGAAAATCACCTATCTTTTCCCCTGGCCCTGGCTTTTACTTTCTTTATGCCCCCATGGTGTGTGATGTAGAAGATGGCCTCTCCTTCAAGTCTAGTTCATTACCAAGAAGTAGTGTCAGGTGATGTCAACTAAAGATACTAAAGTAAGCGGTAAGCAAGGTCAAGTACAACATGAAAAGATTTTATTTGTTTTGTTGTGCCTAAGTCCTAGGACCCCCGAGAAGACCACCATGGAGCCACACTTCCAAATGCAAAAGAAAGGTTTTTTTTTTATTAACTACGGCCTAACATGGGTCCTCTGCCTCACAGTCTGACACAGCAGATGGTGGGAGAAGGACCCAGTCTACTATTGTAAGAGGTTTATAAAGACAAAAACCACAAATCAATCACAACATTACAGTCTCAAAATACAAAATTATGTATCCTATATCATAATTGGCTAAAGTTTGGTAAAGCCCAGCTGTTAGATCTTAATAGCCTATTATTATCTAAGGGGGATTTAACAGACCCCTGGTTAAATCCTCCAGACATCTACTGACCCTATGCTAACTGCAGTAGCTGCTTGAAATATTGCCCAGCTGATATTACCCAGATGGTAGGGCAAGTTGGGTGGGCAAATTGGATGCAGTCAGCAACTTTGTGTAACTTATGTTTCTCCATTAGCTAATACTTCCCCTAAAGAGGGGTCCTACAGCCTTAACCTTATCCTGGGGGCTGGATGGGGTATAGGCCATTAGCTCTTCTGCAGCCCTCATCTATTCCTGGGGCTGGGGTATAGTTCAAAGTCCCAAAAGGACCCAGCACAGAAATGAAATCTTTTCTGGCCTTTCAGTTTTGTTGAAGGGCCGCTTGTTGGTTCCCAGCCACTTAGCCCCAAAATAATCACACAGGAACTGGATTAATTAAATCACTGCTTGGTCCATTAGCTCTAGCTTCTTATTGACTAACTATTACATATTAATTTAACAAATTTCTAGCAATATGTTTATTGCCACATGGCTGTGACTTACTGGCAAGATTCCAACCGGTGTCTGTCTCTGGCAGGGCTACATGGCTTCTCTCCTGACTCTGCCCTTCTTTCTCCCAGCATACAGCCTTGAAGGCATAAGTCACAAAACAATCCCACACCAGTTTGGAATTATGATTAATGAAAGGGTTATTTATTTAAGGGGAAAACTTACAGATCACCATCCCATACAGCAGCCCTCTGCGTGACCAGGAACGAAGTCTAACAGCAGGAAGCCGGAAGCAAGAGAGAGAGAGAGCAGGGCTACTGCTGCTTTTTAAAGCAAAAGAGACCATGCCAAAGTGGGCTGGTATCTTAAAGGCTATCGGCTGAAGGAGCGGAAGGAGTTCCCACAGCACAGCCTAGCTTTCCCCACCTAGTTCTGTTCTTCCCTGTCATAGGCTCAAAGCAGTTTTTTATTCATTAACCAATAAAAGCAACACACAGACAGAAGGACCTCCCACACCATTTCCCCTTTTCTGTTTAGACTTTTTTCTTGGATTATGTCTTTGTTCCCGTCCCAGGTATAGTGACTAGGAGTGAGTTTACATTAGATTACACATTATGATGGCTATTGTTAAATGTTTACAGGCCTCTAAAGAAAAACATGTTTTTGCCATATGTAGCTTGTCTGCTATGTGTGACTTGCGCTTATGATTATACACTTTACTCATGTGACTCCTCCTAACCTCATGAACATAAACTGTCTGTTTATGTTCAATGTCCAAGATGGACACTGATTAGACTCATGCCGGTAAGCCACATCCTCATGGTGAATACAGATTTTTAGAAATGGGCTGAATCAAGATGTAAGAGTTGGCCAAGAAGAGGCTAGAACTATTGGGCCAGGCAGTATTTAAATGAATACAGTTTCTGTTTAATTATTTCAGGTATAAGCTAGCCGGGACCAAAAGTCTCTGAATAAAATAGACTATTATTTGAGACATTAGTCGCCCTCATTTATTGGCTCCATTATTCCAGGTCCCACCACCTCTAGAATGGTAAACAGCCTACCACCTCAGAACCTCTCCAAATAGTGCACAAAGAAGAGACAAAAACATTCAAACAGAATGCAGAAATTTCACATTCAAATAACCACAGGGTTATTGTGTGAGTATAGAAAATAGCTTAATCTGTGCTGCCTGCTATAAGGCCAGAGACCTGGCTCATTACTGCTCAGTAGATGGAAATTAAGCTGCCAAGGGCTCTGTTAACATGTCTTAACTCTGAGAACTGTATCTGCCTCTAGTTGTTGAAGGATCAGAAGACACAAGGCACAGTAGTTAGCAGAGAGGTGAGTCTCTGATAAGGTGTTCTGAACAAAGAACACTAGAACTTTTGTGACATGCCAAGGCTTGTCAGTTAATATCAGTGATCTGTTTCCATTCAGAGAATAATGTGTTCCATGCAGAAGAACACTGTCATCTTTTACGGACTTTTTGTTCCATTTTTGTAGGCAGAATTTTCCTGCTGTGCAGCTGTTCAAACAACTCTTGAATGAGGAATAATTATACTTGCCAAAGCTCTTAATAGAAGAATGTATATTCAAGACAATAAATTTCGGGAGAAATTTCAAAATGGAAACTGACACAACGAAAAATAGAAAGTGTAGATAGTACAGAAAACTTTATAAAAGTTTCTCATGTCTTAGTCAATTCCACCTGATACGTTTATCTAATTATTCTTTATCAATAAAAACTCAGGAGTCAGATATCAGGGTAGAACCTGAATTATTAGGAAAGCAGCAGAGAAGTCTCCAAAGATTTCCTATCTCATCCATCCCTTTATCCAAGAGGGATGGGATCCTCTCTAAAACTCACCTTCCTACTTCCTGTCTCTCAATCTGTCCTCAATCCTCCAAAACCTCTATGATGAATGTTGGTCGGCTAGTGGCTAGCTCTACCCTCTGATTCAAGTTTTATCATCAGAATATGATCAAAACATCACACAACATCCACTTAGGTAAAATGAGATTCTCTTGGCTTCTTAAATATTATAGGACAATGTTGCCAAACATATGACATTGGGGTTTGCCTATTATGTTTTGTTATAAATTCAGCATTGGTGGAGGTACAGTTATAGACTACTTTTAGGGAAAATGGTGTCTAAAGAAATGTAAAAATAAGCAATACAAGGCTACATTTCATGGAGACATTGAAATTTACATAAGAAAAACTAACATTTGTGGCCCTTGCAATGGAATATTGGATAATGTAATCTAATAAGAACAGTAATTAAAATACTAAAGAAAATTTCCCTTATGCAGTATGTTAAACAAGCAGTGAAGTATCACTGTTGTAGCACAACATGAAACACAAAAGGGTGCTATGGGAAAGACAGGCTTCAACCTTAGTGTCATTAGCCATTCGTAGTTGGGTAATTGTTAATTTTTTTGTTGTTGTTCACCAATAGAGTTGGCCATGAATTACATCTTCCAGCAAGAAACAGTGTTGGGTGATGGAGGACACATTTAAAAAGGGTGGTACATGACTGTAGAAAACAAGGACTCTCAGGGAGAGCATCCTGAAAGCCATTCTCTCCTTCTCCAATATATTATAATGGAGGAAAAAAGAAATACCACATTTTGAGGGAATGATAGGTTTGCCCTCATTGTGTTGAAATCATAGACAGGAAGCAAAAACCTCCCTCTATAGATATAAGCATCTGGAATGACGAGTCACCATAAAGGGGATTCAAACTCTAGCCAAGATATTGGTAGGTTTTGTTCTTAGAGATAGAACTTACAGTATCTTTCATTATATCTTCACAGGTCTGCCCCAAACTTTCGTTAGCCCAATAAAAAATAAAAATATATTTGATATTCACATAATCATGGTTGAATTTTATTATCTTGAATTGTGGCATTAAATAGCAGATTTAAAAGGTGGGGTTCTTAATGTATTCCACCATAGGGAACTGGGCTCCAAAAAGCCAGTTAATGTGCCAGGGATAAATCCTGGTCCCACTGCCAGGAGCCCCACAAACAGACCAAGCAACACAACTGTCACCTACACTCAGACTGCCACGTTCAGTCTCATGGAGGCTCCCCAGCTGTCAACCAGGAGTCCATGGGCTTCCACAAGCTTGGGTCAATCATATCTGTAAGTTTAACAATTATGATCTTGACCCTCCCCCCACTGCTTGCTCATATAATCCCTCCTCCCTCTCTTTGAATGAAATCTGGAGCTCAGCCCAGGGCTTGGCTTTGGATCTCTGCACCTGCTTCTACCAGGTACTGGATGAAGGTTCTATGATGACAATTAGGGTGGTCACCAATCTGATTATAGGGGAAGTGGTGTAGGAGGTACTTCTGCATTTGTATTGCTTTCATTGGTTGAATAAAGAAAACTGCCTTGGCCTTTGGATAGGGCAGAAATCAGGTAGGTGGGGTAGACAGGACAGAATGCTGGGGAGAAGGGAAGTGTGGCGGACTCCATGCTTCTCTGGCCCAAGATGGACACTGATTAGACTCATGCCGGTAAGCCACATCCTCATGGTGAATACAGATTTTTAGAAATGGGCTGAATCAAGATGTAAGAGTTGGCCAAGAAGAGGCTAGAACTATTGGGCCAGGCAGTATTTAAATGAATACAGTTTCTGTTTAATTATTTCAGGTATAAGCTAGCCGGGACCAAAAGCAGGCCAGCGGCCAGGAGCTGGGCACCGGGACACAGCCCGCTCCTCCTCATGCAGGGAAGGCTGGTCAGGCACTCTCTCTACTATTGCTAGGTCTCTTAGCTGGGGTCATCTTTGTAGATTTTTGGGAATTTCCCTAGCACCAAATTTCTCCCTAACCTGGTAATGGCCCCCCTAACAAGACAGCCTTTCATTGCTCTCCCTCTCAGACCCTCCCCCAACTCACTATCCTGTTCCATTATGTTCTCATCCCTCATTCCTCAGGTTGGGATATTTTGCTCATCCTATATGACTTGGTCCTCCCTCAACTTGATATGTCAGTCTTGGTTGACTTTCCATGGGAGGCTTTACCCTCTCTGGGGAGTGGATGGAGGATGGAGTAGGGGTGAGCATGTGGAGGGTAGGGAGGGGAAACTGTGGTTGTTAATGTAAATGAATTTTAAAAATTTTAATTAAAAAAGAAATAATTCTATACAATTCCACTGAGAATAATCTCAGGATTATTCTATTCTAGGTGTTTGAACACTGTGTATATAATTATTAATACTCAGAAACAAATATAATATTTTTACTTTTAAAGAGAAGTAGGGTTCTTTATGTGATGTGGTTAGTTATAATTAATTGTTACTGTTACCAATCCTCTCCAGGTTATATGTTTAAGTATTGCTTTTGGTGTTATTAGTGTAGTCCTCAGAAAAGAAAACTGTGCAGGCCAAACACTGAGAAGCCCAAGCAGAACCTATTCATAATTATTAAATGAATGGTTTTTGTTAAACTTTGTAACTACTGTCTGTTTACATTCTGCAAAAGTGACCATTCTTGATAGTTATTATTTTCTAAAACCTCTTGAATAACTGCTAACATTCCACACAAGAATGAATTCTGACAAAGGAAACTGGACAGTATTTTAAGGTGCCAGAACATTATCCTCAGGACAGGTTCATTGGTGAATTAAGCATGTGTGGCCAACCCTTACTTGTTGGAGCACAGGCTGTGACCCCAGGTAGCAGTGATATGATTTCTCAGAACTAATATTTACTCAAGTGCTAGGAAATGGCCGTGAGTTAATACTCATCAGTAATGTATCCATGAAGCATGCTTGTGACTGAAACCACAGGTGCCTCAAGGCATGTTCCTTGTCTTGATAGACGGGAAATTTTCTTTGAGATGAGAAAAAACAAATCACAATTGTTTGACTGCCTTCGATTCTTTTTAAAACTACAGTGAACTCCATCTTAGAAATTCTACAATTCAATTCGTAAAACAAAATGTTACAAGCACAAGGACTTCTATATTCTGTGCAACAGAAAACCCTAGGGTGTCAGCAAACACATTTGACATGGTAGTATCAATATTCTCTACAGGATAAAACCTCACTACCTAATTCTTTAAAAAAGAATGAATTTTTGACTCAATTGCAAAAGCTGGCTTGGAGTTGGAGTGTGGCTCTCTCCTTCTCTAAATCCAATCATGTCGTTAAAAGAAAAATTCAGAGTCTCTGTCTCATAGCAGAAGAGCCACCTGGTGTGGGAGAGAAGAAAAGCAAAATCTAGGAACTATTGTCCCAAATCTTTTTCCCTTCACACTTAATTTTGACTCTTTAGAAGTCAAAATCTTTCTTTGGATATATACCTATCTTAAAAGTTAAACTTTGTTTGCTATTATTAATGTTAAGTTTGCCACAATGAACAATAAATTTTCCTAACAGTAATTTCTTAAGTCTCCAAAATGATGATGGGGCCCCACAACTGTCACTACCAGGTCTATTATAATGCTATTGAGCCAATAAACATCACTCAAAGATCAGGTTTGGACTACAAACTGCTCAAAACAATTCCAAGTTGGCTAGCTGATATTGTCCATCTTTTTATGCTAAACTAGCCATAACTTCAGATAAGCCTTACCCATTACTCAGAGACTGGCTATAAATGTTACAGCTAGTCCTCATGAGACTTAACCATTGCTTTAATTTTTTACAGGATCCCAAAGATATACCATTGCACCCTGTACAACTGGAAGTAATTCTAAGACTACGACGACCTCTCTCCCAACAGATGGATTGTTTTTCGTTTTTCTCAAGGTTATGTATAATTGTTATCTGTAGGGGTTGGTTATAAGTTGTTATAGGGTTGGGGGAGGAGCAATAAAGTTTCGACTCAGGAATCTCATTTGGAATAGAAAAAAGGGAGGAAAGATAGGATAAGACAGTAAAGTAAATTATTATATCTACTTGAAAAATAAAATAACAATCCATTTTATATAATTTGCAATGGTATGGATTCTTATATATTTTTACAAATTTAAAATTATATTTGTCATATTGTATATATGTTTCTACTTCTGTTTAGGATATTTATATATGGGTGCAAATTAAGGATAATTTTGTCATATTGCACTATACACTTTTAACTCTGATTAAGAGATTTTTGTATATTGTCACACTCTAGAAGTCATTGTCCTTCTACTGTGCATCTGTTATAGATTGTCTATTTTTATAATGTGAAGCTTTAGTCTTTAAGCTATATAGGTTATTAAGAATTACAGATTAATAGTCACCCATATCTGTCAACTGAAAGTTAGTTACGTTAATTAGGTTTTCTAGATGTACAAAGATATATTCCACATTGATAAGTAATTTTCAAACACTATGAAGACCTATAGGCATTTAAACGTTTTAATAGCTTAGAATTTGGTTGAGGTGAGACACGACTGCTCCTGGCAGCACCTATCTACTCCCAAGAGAATGATGAGAACCTAAGAAACTCCATATAGAGCTTGTTTTCTCTTTGGAGATACTGGCCTATTGGGCAAGAACTGCCCTTGCCACAACTGTTGACAGCAAGCATGATGTCCAATACAGACAAGCAGGATACAAAAAATAAATAAAATGAACAGAGAAGAGAGAAGAAGCAGGAAGAAAAGTGTAATTCATTTAAAAGTTCTATGGTAGAACCTAAAATAATCATTTGGATAAACATTAACAAATTGCCAAATATGTCATAGAGCAACTGTAAGTTCCAGTCTCGGGCCTCCATCTTTAGAGGCCCTGCCCGTGTGCCTGCCAAACCTTGACCCCCTACCCCAAGGAGGGGCAAGATCACCCAACAAAGCCTTGACCACTTCCCCAGTCTATTTAGACTTCTCCCTGGAAGGTACCCATGTGGTCTTTTCTCTTTCTACTGGTGGTTGCATTTGTGGCCTTCTGGTTTC
Organism: Ondatra zibethicus; assembly: GCA_004026605.1. Lineage (NCBI taxonomy): Eukaryota > Metazoa > Chordata > Mammalia > Rodentia > Cricetidae > Ondatra > Ondatra zibethicus. Next base: position 7,477 of record PVIU01015425.1, on the reverse strand, counting down.
CCTCAGGGCCACCCGAGAGTGCAGAAATCCCATTAAACCTGGATATTCTTTAATTCGGCTCGTTGTCATTTGGCTTGATTGGGATTTTTGCTTTGGCAGAAAGCTCACATTAGGAAAATTCCTAATATCTGGAGGTCCCACCAAGATAGAAAGGCCTTTCCGTGTGGCCTATGGCCACATGTCAAAACTGCTCTAGTCCACAATCCGAGCTCAACATGCCACACTAAAACTGGCTCCCTGGCTACAGTGGCTGCATCTTGGTGAGTCCCTTTTTTCTTGTCTATGCTATAGGGTTTTGGGGGACCCATTCATATTTACTTTTGTTAGTTATCAGACTCTTGTGGAAGTTGCGGGCCTGTGCCAGGAGTTTGATCTCAGTGGCGAGGCTGGGCCTAGCTGAGGTCGATTTTGTTTGCTTTAGGGATGCCTAGCATTAAATTTTCATGACTCTGTTAGGCCTAAGAGCTATTTTGGCAGATGCACTGTAATAGACTTAGGCCACGCAGTCAGACATAGACTTTAAAACGGGCACTTGCAGTTCAAAGCCAGATCCACTGTCGCCCTTGGGATGCCTCTTACAAAATCTTTATAAATTGGGGGTGTCTGATACAATCTGTCCCAAATGGCTAATTTCCCTATGTACTAAGATTTGGCCTCAATACTATCTTGACAGTAGGACGTGTTGGCCACCAGAAGGAAGCCTTGAGCTTACTGCCCTTTGAGCCCTAGAAAATTGTCACCATAGGGACAAATGGGCAGAGCTTACATATGTCTATGGATTTGGGGCTCTGCACTCTAGCCCTTCCCTCAGTAGCCAGTGCCTCGCAGTACCAGTCTTGGTCGCTAGGGCCAAAATGCCTCCAAATTCCCCGTCATCCGGAAATTGGAACCCTGACAATTCTAGCTGAACCATGCAGCCAGAGGCACTGGCTTCTCCCCCACTCCCTCAAAGCCACACTACCCAACCCCCTCCTGTGGAACAACATTCTCCACATTTCTCTCCTTCCCTGTCTACCCCCTCCCTTGCCAATCCAGAAATTCGAGGTCAACTTCCACCCTACCCACATTCCTCCCCTCTCCCCCTCCTATCTCATCCTCCCACCCTTGGACCCCTCTGCACACTGGGCTAGCCCATCCCAATCCTCCCCAGTCTCCTCCCATATCAGATCCCACCATAGCTCCGCCATCTCTGTCCTCTCGGGAGGTGGCAGGAGTCAATGACATTATGAAAGTTCATGTTCCTTTTTCTCTTCCGGATCTCTCTCAGATAGAAAAGTGGCTAGGTTCCTTTTCTACTAATCCTTCTGCTTATATTAAAGAGTTTCGTTATTTGTCCCAGGCCTACAATCTAACCTGACATGACTATTACGTCATCCAAGCTTCTACTCTCACTCCTGAGGAACAAAGTAGAATTCAAGAAGAAGATAGGCAGTATGCAAACCAGCCTCATTTGGTAGACAGTACAGTCCCTGTGGGAGAAGTGGCTGTGCCGGCCACAGAACCACACTGTGACTACCATCCTGGCCAAAGCAGCCAACAGAGGTGGAATATCATGGTTTGTTCAGGGTATAGAAATGGTCTCAGAAAAAGTAGTTAATTTTGACAAATTCCAAGAGATTACACAGCTAGCAGATGAAAATCCAGCCAGTTTTTAAAAATCAGTTATAAGATACCATGGTCCAATATACCAGGCTAGATCCAGCCTCCCCAGCAGGAGCCACAATCTTGGCTACCCATTTTATTTCTCAGTCAGCACCAGATATTAGAAAAAAAGTTAAAAAAGGCTGAGGAGGGTGACCAAACCCCTATACAGGAATTGGTAAAAATGGCCTTATGGCCTTTAAAGTTTTTAATGCCTGAGAAGAAACAGCTGAGTCTTCCTGACAGACAAGGCTACAACAAGCAGTTAATTTGCAAGCTCAGGCCACAATAAGGGGGACAAGGGAAGCCAACCACAAGGCTCTACCCTGATGGAGCCCAGCCTAAGTCAACTTCACAGGCAGGCTGTTTCAAGTGTGGCCTAAATGGCCACGTGGTACGATATTTCACTAAGCCCCCTATGAGGCTATGCTCTATCTGCCAGCAACCTGGACACTGGAAATCACAATGCTCCCATGCAGGCTTGTCCTTTATGCCTCATCACAGAGGTCCAGCCTCAGCAACATCAGCAAGTAAAACTGTGCCAGCCCTCGAACTTCTCAGCCTTGCAGAGGATTGACGCTGCCCAGACTTGGTTTATCCCGTAACCCTATCCAAGCCTAGGGTAAAGCTGCAGGTAGTGGGTGAGTCCATTACTTTTATTTTGGAGCAGGGGCTACATATTCTGTCTTAAGATCTCACTCAAGCCTTACGCTCCCCTCACCAATTTCAGTTATGGGGGTAAAAGGGACCTGTTCCCCCCCCCACTTAAAACTTTGTCACTGCCCTGCATTTTTGCAGGACAATTTCTCTCTCATTCTTTCTTAGTGATATTCACTTGCCCTGCACCTCTTCTGGGTGGGGATATCCTCAGCTGCTTCAGGGTCACACTCACTTTAGCCCCCACACACTCTCCTGAGTCATACTTTCTTCTCACTTTAACAGCCTTTCAGGTTCCTACCCCAGACTGTTCTGTCCCTACACTCCCTTATCCAGTAGATCCTCAAGTATGGGACACTTCTTCTCCTGTGATTGCTACTCACCAACAGTGCTAGTTCACCTTAAAGACCCTTCATCCTTCCCTTCCAGGCCACAGTGTCCTATTTCTGAAACCCACTGCTGAGACCTTAAGCCTATCATCACCCGTCTCCTATCTTAAGGACTTTTAATTCCTATCGACTCACCTTGCAACACCCCAATTCTTCCTCTGTAGAAGTCCTCTGGTGCTTACAGCCTAGTTCAAGACCTCTGCCTCATAAATGAGGCAGTCATTCTAGTTCACCCAGTGGTTAACAACCCTTAAAATCTCCTGTCTAACATCCCTCCTACCACCTTCTTCTTTACAGTTCTAGACCTAAAAGATGCCTTCTTTACTGTCTCTTTACACCCAGACTCATACTTCCTCTTTGCCTTCACCTAGGAGGACCCTGACTCCCAGTCCTCCAGACAGCTTACATGGACTATTCTCCCTCAAGGTTTTCGAAACAGCCCCCATTTCTTTGGTCAAGCTCTGGCTTGAGATCTCTCAAACTTTGATGCAGGTCCCAGCACACTCCTCCAGTACGTGGATGACCTACTTCTCTACAGTCCTACATTGTCTTGTCCTAACAAGCCGCCTCTGCACTCCTGAACTTCCTCAGATCCCTGGGATATCAAGTTTCACCAAATAAGGATCAGCCATGCTCTCCTACAGTGGTATATTTGGGTGTTCAACTTAGTCCAGGGCCTAAGATCCTCACCTCTGACAGGGTCCAGGCACTGCAGGATTTACAGCCTTCAACCACAGGGGCTCAGATCCTCTCATTTTTGGGTTTGTTAAGGTTCTTTTGCCATTGAATTCCTAACTTTTCCATTACAGCCAAGCCTCTGTACCAGGCAGCCAAAGAGATGCCCATGGGATCTCTCACCCACCCGGCCATTGTCCATCGTCACTTCTCTCTGCTGTGAGATGCCCTTATAACAGCCCCTGCTCTTGCTCTTCCAAGATAAGAGGTTAGGAGTGGCCACAGGAGTTCTAACCCAACAAGCTGGGCCTTCGAATCAAACTGTCACCTTTTTATCCAAACAGCTGGATGTCACCATCTGTGGATGTCAACCATGCCTGAGAGCCCTGGCAGCAGCAGCTGAACTCACTCAGGAGGCTCTCAAGATGGCCTTGTCTAGTCCAGTCATGGTATATTCCACCCTTTGCCTCTCAGAGCTTCTGAGACAATCCTCTCTCTCCCTCCTTGGGCCTTCATGAGTCCAGGCTTTTCACTTACTGTTTCTAGAAAACCCTCCGAATTATGTTGGCTTCCAGTCCTGCCCAAACCCAGCAACTCTCCTTCCTGTTCCCTCCCTCTTTGGTACCTTCTCTCACTCTTGCCCAGAGGCTGTAGAGGCTTTAAACTCACCCTGGGTGGGTCTCTTGGGCCAGCCACTTACAGATCCCCAACTCACCCTATTTGTTGGTGGAAGTTCCCTTAGAGATAAATCAGGAAATTGGCAGGCAACGTATGCAGTGGTCACTTCTATGACATAGTTGAAGTGACCCACCTGCCAATGAAAACCTCCTCACAAAAGGCTGAATTAGTTGCCTTGACTAGGGCATTCCAAATAGCTAAGGGCCAATGGGGTAATATCTACACTGACTCGAAATATGCCTTCTTGATAGCCCATACTCATTCTGCACTCTGGAAGGAAAGGGGCTTCCTTACTACCAAGGGTACTCCCATAGTTAATGAACCCCTTATAGCCAAACTTTTGGAGACCCTCCAGCTCCCTGCAGAAGTAGCCATTATTCACTGTCGGGGACACCAATCCTCTAAGGACCCAGTTTCCTTAGGCAGTGCCATGGCTGACTCAGTGGGCCGGGGGCTGACTTCCAGCTCCTCGGACTCCACAGGACATATTTTGTTCTTAACTCCCTCCTATCAGCCCTGTTAACAACCTAAAGAGAGGGATGAGCTTATAAAAAGAGGGGGCCACAAAAACAAAGGGTGGACGGTTCTATTTAGATAACCGTCTCACCCTTCCTCAATACCAGGTATTGTCAATCATTTCAGACATCCACCAGACCTTACACATAGTCCCCAAAGCTTTGTTCTGCTTCTTGGAGCCCTTTTTGGACCCCATCCACCTCCGAGATTCTATTTTACAGGTTCACTCCTCCTGCCAGACGTGTGCCCAGGCCAACCCACAAGGGGCTCTCCACATACGTCAGTCTCTACACCAGCTTCGTGGACACCAACCAGACGAAGATTGGCAGGTTGATTTCACTCATAAGCCTACTCATAAAAATCTCTGTTATCTCTTAACACTTGTGGATGCTTTTACAGGATGGATAGAAGTGTTTCCAGTCTTCAGGGAAATGGCAGATGTAGTGGCTCAGGTACTGCTGGACCACATCATTCATTGGTTTGGTGTCCCATGCACCATCCAGATGGACAATGGGCCAGCCTTCACTTCCAGGGTCATGGAGCTCGTGTCAGAAGCTCTCAACATCTCCTGGAAATTCCAATCCCCTACCATCCACAATCCTCAGGAAAGGTGGAGAGGGACAATAGATTCATCAAAGAACAACTAACCAAGCTCTCCATTGAACTCAGGTTATCTTGGCCCTCCCTTCCTCCCATTGCCCTTACTCACCTCAGGGCCACCTCATGTTCCCCTGAGGGCCTGAGCTCTTTTGAGCTGCTTTATGGCAGGTCCTTTCTCCTTAACCATCACCTCCCAGTCCAAACTCCTCCACTGGTGGGTTACCTATCCTATCTCTCCCTTTTAAGGTCCCTTCTCTGTTCACATGCTGACAGTTTTCTACCTGTCTCCACACCAGTGGACCCTAATGCCCCTAAACCTGCCCTGCTCTCCCAGGGGACAGAGTACTCCTCAAACAGCTAACTCCTAGGTCTCTTGAACCTCAATGGACAGGACCTCACATGGTAATCCTCACCACTCCCCCGGCTTCCAAGCTCCTGGGACACCCATGTTGGTGCCTGATGTAGGAGGTCCTTCTTTCTATGTGTTGCTTTCATTGGTGAATAAAGAAAACTGCCTTGGCTTTTTGATAGGGCAGAGATCAGGTAGGCAGAGTAGACAAAACAGAATGCTGGGAAGAAGGCAGTGTGGCAGATGCCATGTTTCTCCTGCCTGAGATGGACACTGGTTAGACTCATGCCAGTAAGCCACAGTCAAGTGGTGATACACATTAATGGAGATGGGTTAAACGAATATGTGAGAGTTAGCCAATAAGAGGCTAGAACTAATGGGCCAGGCAGTAATTTAATTAATACAATTTCTATGCGGTAATTTTGGGTGTAAGCTAACCAGGTGGTGGGACACAGCCAAGAGTGGCTGGGATGACAAGCAGCCTGCTTGCCTCTTACTACAGAATGGTGCCCAACGTGATGGACTAAATCCACTTAAAAACCTGAGAGGGCTTAAAAAGGAGAGAGAGAGAGAGAGAGAGATTAACACAGCTTCTTGTTGTTCCCTGGTGGCTTGCTGCAGCTACTTTAAGAGATTTTCCTGATTCAGCTGTAGTGAACAAAACAAGCTGCGCCATTTTAAAATGAGGCTTCTTGGGCCCTGCCGCTGGTGCAATCTCCGGCTATGGAGCATTTGTGGACATGGATGGGAACAAAATACCTGAGACCATGCCAATGGCTCAGCTCTTCCTGCCTGGGTAGGCAGCGGGATCAGGTCTACTAGAAAGTGGCAGTTTTCAAATACCAGTTTCCGGTCTGTGCCACCAGTGTGACCTTTGGCTCCTGCAGGAGACAGAGCATTTGAATGGGGTTTTGTGAATAAAATGCTATGGCTCTCTTGATGGCAATGTGGACTGTTGTGTGCCTGGAACTGTGCGCAGCTCAGAGGCACAAGTGACTCAAAGGTACAAGCGGCTCCGCCATGTTGGACTGGGCAGAGCAAGCAGGCAGTACCTGAATGTGACCTGGGATTGTCGCAGCTTAGATTCTTAAGAGCTTAGCATTTTAAAAGTGCAAAGCAAAAGTGTTCCTGGATAGTAAAGAATTACCGATTCACAATAGGACAGATTCAGACATAAAAGACCTCTAAATGGTCACACTGTTGAATAAAGGTATGTAGTAGGCTTAAAAGAGAAAAGAAATAAAGAGTATAGAGAGATGCTTTTAAAAAAGGGTAAAGTCTTTAAAGAGACAGAGTACAGATAGTCATAGATTAAAAAAATAATAAGCCACATAAAAATGGAAAATTCATAGAATGTCTGAATTATGTATTTTAATGTGTTTTCTTTAAATTTTTTGACTGTGAAGGAGCTAACTGCAGAGAGACATTTCATTGTGTATGCTGCTAAGCCAAACCAGCATGTATATTATAAAGGTATAATGTCTTCAGAATTTGGGTCTAAGGATATGATGCTTTGGAAAAGAGGTTCTTCTTTTGTTTTCACAGAGGATGAGACCCTGTGGATTCCTTCTAGACCAATATGGTATGATAGACCACGCCCTCCTGAAAGGTCACCATGAACACCTTCAGAAAATTACTTCACTCAACTGGTGACTGAGATGAACCTAGCACGTAGGTACACTATGAAAGACTTGATTGATTAACAGCGCCCCCACACAGCAGGAAGAAGTTTGGAGAGAAATAACTACGTCCATATTCCCAAATATTGTTTATAAATGTTCTTTTACATCTAGAGGGGGATATGATATAGATGTGAATAATTTGCATTGGTATGGATTTTGATTTATTGATATAAATTTAATGTCAATTTTTGGTGAGGGAGAATTGTCTGTATTCTGTCAATCATGATTTAAATAAACACTGATTGACCATTAGATGATTGGCCAATTAGGTGGGACAACCAGACAGGAAG